>VZTT01039607.1:15278-29592 GCA_013400855.1 Buphagus erythrorhynchus | reverse complement strand
CCCGCAGCGCTGGCGCTCGGGCGGGCGCCTCCGGCTGTCGCGCCGCTCCCCAGCCCCGCGCCCCTGCCCGCCGGGGCAGCCCTGGGGTTGCGCTGTGCGGGGCACCGTGCGCTCGCTCTCTCGCCTGCGTCTCATCACACTTTGATGTGCCCTGGGCAGCGCCGGGGCCTCGCCGACTCTGCCGCCCTGCTTCCCTTGAGCAGCGGCCGCCCGCCTTCTGCAGCCTGCCGGCTGCGCCCCGCTCCTGGAATGATTTTTGTGTGTGTGTGTGTGTGTGTGAGCGTGGGGGGGTTGGGGGGCGATGTGTCCGTGTCCGTATCCGTGCCCGGAGCCAGGCTCCGCCCCTCGCAGCGGGCTGCCCGTAACTGCCGGAATTCACGGAGCACACTGACCGGTCATATCAAGTTCTTGCGTGGTGCTCCAAAATGCTGCTTGCAATTCAGGCTTTTGCCTTGTGAGACCCCCGTTGAGTGTCTTCGGGGCTCTCATCGCCAGTTCCACAGACGTGCTTTTGGATTTCCTCTTAGAAACCGCCCCACAGCAGGGTCCCTCTGAGGAGCTGTTTTTGAACATGTGGTTAGTTCATCCTGAAGCTTCGACGTTTTCAGGACTGTGGTCCCAACATATGGGTTTATGTGCTTGTTTACAGTCAAACACAAGAGCTGCTTCCAGGCTATGCTGGAGTTTCCCACATGCTTATATTTAAACGCGTGTCTATGTGGTTTTGGGATCAGGGCCTTAGATGTTTTCCTAAGCCGCTCTTTGTGAATGGCAGCCAGAATGAAGTTGTTTATGCATATGTGGAGTTACTAATTAGGAAGTGGTATGGGAGAAGGTCAGAAAACAAGACATGGTTCTTTGGGCCTGGAGGGTGAAGAAATGAGGTGTCTAATTAAGTCTTTTCTTAGAATGTATTTTTAGTGGTGCTTATGTCTTGGGCACTTAGTTGGGTAATTTACCAGAGTATGTGGTATGGGTGTTTATTACTGATAGAAATCTTGCTCTGAAATCAAGTAGGTTTTATAGACAAACTCCTCTTGAAATTCGTGATTAACAACATAGTAAAGAATTACAATGCAGTAAGTTGAGGGAGAACTTGAATTTTTACCTTTGCATTGTATTATATAGTTCAAAAGCAGCTTTTGATATGTCCTGAGACCACACAGTACATGGGGCAGATAAGTCTCTCCCAGGCCTTCCAAATAAAATATATAGGAGGAAAATATTTTTCCAGTATATGTTATTTAGAAATGGAGGCTTTATCTGATGAAGCTCAATTTCAACTTTTTGTTTTAAAATTTCATGGACATTCCTAGTGTAGATTATAACCTTAACTTAAAGCCTGATCTTAAAACCTCTCCTAATCTTCTTAAGCTCTTAGCAATCCTATAGACAAATTGACCTAGTATGCTGCTATTGGGAGATAAAAGCTTTTGTATTTTCCATGATTTGGAAAGTCATGGTGGAGAAAAGAACTGTAACCCTTACCATATAATAAATTCATCACAAGCCTAGTGTACGAAGACCTTAGTGCTGGATTACGGAATACTGGACTTTTTATTCTCAAGAAAGGGGCTTTTTTGTGGTTTGTTCTTAAGTTTTGGTATTCACTAGCACAGATCCTGTGTTTAAAAGCCCTTAAAAGTCCTGTGTTTAATTGTAATTGCAATAGCCAGAATGATTTTGCTCAAAAGAGGTCTTGCAGACACTGAAATTGAAAGGTTGTTTTACAGTATGCTTAAGTCACAGTAGCAGGTGAATGCTTATTGCTAGTCATTGTCTAAAAAATACATAAAACATTTGCAGATAGTATGATATGTGATTCATCTTCTAATTTTGAAATAGTGTCATAATTTACAGACAAATCTAGGAGATTTCTAGATAGGGCATGAAGAGTGTTTTTCTTTGCTTGCTTTTCTCCAAAGGGAAAGATTCTTCATGGAGGTCTATCTTTTTCAAATAGTTGTCACCAGAGTGAAAAATGATGAACTAAACTCAGACATCAGGGCTGAACTTGGATTGTTTTGCTGAGCATCCTCTTAGTTATACTTTTGATCCTAATATATTAACTTTTGGTAAAAACCTGTATCGTGATCTAATCTTCAAATGTTGAGAGGCATTGAAATTGCTGTACTTTACATGCAAGGTTAAGAGAATATTGGCTATATCTTTTCTCCCAGCAGAAAAATGTTCAGTGATGGTTGGGTCTCTATTGGTGTTGTTTCTTTTGTGTTTTTTTCCAGTATGTGTCAACAGAATGGAAAGTCTCCATTCATGGCTGTCAAGTGTGAAAGGATATTGGACTAGAAATGCTGTGGATTCTTGTCTTCATTTAGAAAATTGATCCAGACCTTAGAAGGCATTTCACTGTCCATAAAGTATTTTGCCTCCACTGGGATACCTGCATCTCCTGGTGAAAAAGAGCAATTCACCTAGAGGAAATGTTGTCAGCTAGGAAAAGTGTATCTGTACTGGAAATTCTTAGGGTGATTTTTTTTTGTTTGTTTGTTTTGGTCTGTATTGACATTCTCAGGTTTTGCAACATCTGGAAAGGAGAGATGTCTTTTGAAAGTTGTGCAGTATTTAAGACATGGTGTTATGTCCATAACTGGTGAAAACAGCTTTTCTCTTAAACATCTTTGTTACTCATGAGCTCTTTGGATGTCATCTGATGAACTTTGCTAAGTCTACTTAATATTGCTTTTTCTCCTTCCGTTGCTAAGTTTTTAGTTAGTTTAGTTGTTTTTTAAGGTGCACACGAGGTCAAGCCCTATATTAAGAGGCATAATGGAAGGTGCTTATTTTGGCAGATAACTGCATTTGCTATGTCTTTCAGTATGGAGAAGCAGAAACTTCTGCTGAAAGGATTAGTGCCTTTCAGCTGATTGTAGTTGATTGTAGAATGTGAGGAGTTGGACTTCTTGTGAAGATTATATGAGGTTTCAGTTAAGGGCAGTAGAGAGCAGAATTGTTAGTGATTCTGCTTAAATCTGTATGTGCTGAGCAGTTGTAGTAGAATTCTGTGTTCATATTGACACATATAAACTTTGTGCTTTTAGCAGTTGTGCATAATTATACCATCTCTGTGTGGTATTTGTGGTTTTGTTCTCGAACTGAAGAGCAGTTAATGTGGCTTTACAGTGAGAGTCATATTTAATTCTGGCATGCCTGGTGATAGAAACTAGTTTTTTTATTTATGACGTGGTGGTGCCTTCACAGCTTTATAACCATATAAAATAAAGCGAGATGGAAAGACAGCTTCTTGGTAGGAACAAGTGAAGCATATTCAGTATGTGGAGACTTTAAGAGTTACAATTGATTTTGATAGGCTAAAGAAAAAAATAAACAAACAAACAAAAAAACCCCACCAAAACCAGAAACTATAATTGGAGCATCTGCATGTTGATTTGGTCAAAGCAATGTAAAGAAATGGCTTGATGGTACTTCTTGGTAAGAATTACCACAATATTGTAAATCTGTTACTTTGCGTGTTTGAACATAATCTGTTTTGGACACAAGATTGCAATTACCTTTAGCATATCATAATTATTTATTATAATATTATTTTTATTATAATAAATAATTATTATAATAATTATTATATTATTATTATTATTTATAATTTATTTATTATAATGTTGGTATGTTAGTTTTGTTGCTTTTGAATTATAAAGGAAAATAGANTTACATAAATTAGTGGTAGTTTGAATAGATTATAGTGATTACAGATTTAATGTAAATTCAGAATATTTTTAGGAACAAATTTCAGTTTAATAATATCAAGAAGACCAGAGATACGTCTTTAATTTGGCCATGCGTGCTCTGCTTTGCAACATCTGTTTATGAAATAATCTAAATTATTCTTTTGGTCTAAGTCATCAAAATACTGAGCTTGAGAAATGTATTTGCCTTGTCACAGAAAGGTTAAAATGAGAAACTGCTTTACAGAATATTAGTAAACATGATTGAGAGCATTGCAAATTCTTGGAAAAGCTGTGTTCAATTAAAAAATAATGGTGGGGTTCAGAGTTTTTTCTTTGCCTTTTTATGTTTAGTTTTGCTGCTTATACAGCCCTTTTTCACCCACAAATTATCTTGGCAAAATGAAATCCACATGCAGATGGAATATTTTTGACCAATTTTTTTCCCTTGGAAAGATACGCTTTAAATCTTTTTCAACCAATAGCTTTGCAACTTTTTTGTTAGTTCTTGCACCTTAGGTATTTTAGTCTCCTATGGCATCTGCTTCATATTAGAAGTTCAAATGGAGATGTGTCATCTAAACTTTAGAGTCGTCACTGTTAATGTGATGCAAGATGTGGATGGGGTAACAGGAAGGTAGGGTACCAGAATATGAGAGAATATTGCAAATTTTTCAGCACCCTGGTTTTGAGTGGAGTAGAGTTAATTGTCTTCCTGGCAGGCACTCTGGGCATCAGTCAGTGTGTGGTGATTGATGGTATTGTGCATCACTTGTTTCTCTTGGGTTTTATTGCTGGGTCACCTCTTTCCCCCCACCCTCTCATCTCCCTATTTGTTATAATTTTAATACTATATAATTAATGTTATTTTAGTATTTTACTTTACTTCAATTACTAAACTGTTCTTATCTCAGTACACAAGTTCTTACCTTTCCTGATTCTTGCTTACATTCCTATGGCAAAGGGGGAGAGTGATGGAGAGCTGCTGTTGGTACTTAGGGTTAAATCATGGCACACTGAGAGCTCCCTTTACTAGAATATCTTAATAAGATNTGTTCAATTAAAAAATAATGGTGGGGTTCAGAGTTTTTTCTTTGCCTTTTTATGTTTAGTTTTGCTGCTTATACAGCCCTTTTTCACCCACAAATTATCTTGGCAAAATGAAATCCACATGCAGATGGAATATTTTTGACCAATTTTTTTCCCTTGGAAAGATACGCTTTAAATCTTTTTCAACCAATAGCTTTGCAACTTTTTTGTTAGTTCTTGCACCTTAGGTATTTTAGTCTCCTATGGCATCTGCTTCATATTAGAAGTTCAAATGGAGATGTGTCATCTAAACTTTAGAGTCGTCACTGTTAATGTGATGCAAGATGTGGATGGGGTAACAGGAAGGTAGGTTACCAGAATATGAGAGAATATTGCAAATTTTTCAGCACCCTGGTTTTGAGTGGAGTAGAGTTAATTGTCTTCCTGGCAGGCACTCTGGGCATCAGTCAGTGTGTGGTGATTGATGGTATTGTGCATCACTTGTTTCTCTTGGGTTTTATTGCTGGGTCACCTCTTTCCCCCCACCCTCTCATCTCCCTATTTGTTATAATTTTAATACTATATAATTAATGTTATTTTAGTATTTTACTTTACTTCAATTACTAAACTGTTCTTATCTCAGTACACAAGTTCTTACCTTTCCTGATTCTTGCTTACATTCCTATGGCAAAGGGGGAGAGTGATGGAGAGCTGCTGTTGGTACTTAGGGTTAAATCATGGCACACTGAGAGCTCCCTTTACTAGAATATTTTAATAAGATAGTGCTGCTTTTCCCCACCTTTGCTTTACTGGGTTTTATTTGTTTTTTTAGTGCCTTTTTTTTTTCTTAACACCTTCTGGTTGCATTCTTCTAAGCTTGTTCTAAACATTGTTTTCTTCTTTGTGTATGTGAATTACAGCAAATGCTTGGTTGTTAGAATCCCTTGCATAAAGAAAAGATCCTTCATTCTTGATAGGAAAAATACCCTTGTTCTTGTGCTTTGATGACTTAAAATAAAGCTTCCTTCAGGAAGTTGCTTGATACAATGTAGGGCAAAGAATGCATACTTTACGTAAGGAAAGATGCAGGAAGTTTTTAAAATAGTAAGTCATAGGTATTTTCACAACTATTTTAAGCAAGCATGATATACAGTGTTTTCTGAGGTTCTGAAATGCACACACATGCTCCAAATGTTCATTCTTAAAACACTCTTCATTAGATTTTCTCAATGGAGAGCCTAACATCCCAGCTCTAAGCTCCTGAGCTGCTGTTCCCATTATCCCTGGCACTGTGTTTAGGTTGAGTCTCTGCATCATCCCTCTCATGCCAGCCCTTTACCACCACGATGTTTGAAAAAGTAACATCTGCTCTTAATCTCTTGGTGGGAAAGTGTGTCAAGATGTTTCTCTAATGTCTTCTCTAATGACTGGGGTTCTGCATCCAGACAAATAATCTGTAATGCTTGCTGCATTGTCTGGCAGCTGGTGTGGTTTTCTTGAACGTGGGCTGTCATAATAACCAGCCTTCAATGCAGCATTGTCCTATTTCAAAGCTCACATCTCTAAGCATTTGGGCTTGGTCACCAGCTTCTAGGACAATCCCAAATGGAAAATTAAAATATTAAAGGAAACGTACTCAAGCATTTCAGTTACCAAAACCAAACCAAACCCCCCTAAGCAACAAGAAAAAATTCCAGCAAAGTAACCCCCTGAAAAACTTATTTAAGTCTTTAACTGAATTTCAGTTCTTCTGTGTAAGGTACACAACTGTAGCACAAGGTGTGCAGCCAGTATCAGTAAAGAATATTGCTTGAACTGTTTCTGATATCCTTTATGAATAGTGGAATTGCATTTCTTCCTGTAATACTACCAGTCTCTGCTTCCAAAAAAATGTTATTTGTGCTTGTACATATTTTTCTGGAAGAAGGGTACAAGGAAGGTAGAGATGGTATAAATTTTCTGGCAGCCTGTGAAGGAGTAAAGTATGAATTCTGTGAATCTTATTAAAATACTTCATAATCTGCATGCCTGGAAAACTCCCTGTTAGGAAGTCTACCCTTAAATAGTCTAAAAATTGCTAAAAGCCATACACTGTACTTGTTTGCATGACTTTTAGTTGTGTAAGAGCCCGAGGAATGGCTATTAAACCACGAAGTATGGCTAGAGACATTAGCTGTGTATATAGAACAGTTGGGTTTGTTGGAGAATACTTGGAACAGCTCCTGTGCCGTATGATTGAACCTGCACCATGGAACAGCAACATGCAGTTTGAAAACATTTGCTGCCTGTTTTTTCAGCACAGCTGAAAATTATCTCCTCTTTATCTTTTGCTGCTTGGTACCTAAAGTATATCAGGTTCCAGAGTGAAAATATTAGAGATTTGTGTTTACTCTCTGCTTGGGTTCTTGCTCTGTGAAGTTTTGGCACATGGATACTTCTGCTTTTATTAAGAGCCTGTGCAAATGTTTGTGGGATCCCTACCTACAAGTCAACATTTTAAAGTGATTTTTTGAATTTCCACTAAAAATCTGTTTATCTGCTTTTTTTTAGTGTATACAGGCTTTCTGTATATGTCTTTTCCATGGCATCACTTTTTTCCTGTTTATAAGTTGAAATGGCCCAAAGCCAAGCAGAGTAAGCAGTAGTTTTTGGAAAGAATTATCATGCAGATTTAGTAGTAGGATATTGAGCCTTTTGGCACAGAAACCCTGTGAGTCTGTAATCGTGATTTGTGTGTGGTTTTGAGCAAGTTTACATAAAGTGTTTATGATATGATCTGAAAATTGCTTTTTCAGCTTATTTTGGAGGTTGGGTACAGGTTAGACTTCTGAGGTGCTTCAGAAATGCATTTTGATTTTTGGAGGATTGAAAGTGAAAACTTTTAGTCACCAGTGTGACAAATGTCTTCAAACTTAAGAAATATGTGATTATGCTTGTGAAGATAACAAACTGAGGTACATACTGCAGGGACATATTTCAAGAAAGTGAGAGTCAAGATGTATTTGATGTTGTTTGTCGTAAGGGCCTTTTGAGCCCCTGAATGAGATAGAAAAAATATTATTTTCTTTATTAAAACTTAATTTAATTTTTAAAACACTGTCAGTCTCTTGTGCCCACAGGGTATTGATTCTGCTTTTATGCAATGAGATACCAAAAAATACTAGTAATGAAAAATTTGGTTACTGAGGAAAAATAACTTAAAGGATTTGTTGCATTTTGGCAGCTTTTTATTTGATGAGGCATTCTGAACATGAGGGAATAAGAAAAAGCTATTAAAGTGGTAAATATGGTAAAAAACTATTCAGTAGTAACTAGGTTGTGTCACCTTACAAACCTGGAAAAAACCCAGTTATGGAACAACGTCTCTCTTGTGGAATAGTGATCCTCAGCTGCCTCACTGATTACATTATATGGTGAGGACCAGTCAGTATGTTGGAGTGCAGGTGTGCTATTCCGAGGGACCTTGACAGCCTGGAGAATTTGGGACCTTGTGGCATCCAATAAAGGCTGAGATCTGTGCAGAAGAGCTGTGTGCCATGAGGGGTTTGAATGGGTGGGTAGCAGCTCCTGACCTAGTGGAGCTTGCTTGCTCAAGGACAGCAAGCTCATGTAGGGGCTGGAGCACGAGACCTGTGAGGAGAGGAGAGGTAGAGGACACTAGGATTGCCCAGCATGGCTGAAGAGATTGCCCAGGGGAGATCCCAACTGAGAGATCCCAATGACCTCTGTGCTCCTCTTATGGCAGATGAAGAAAAGATAGTGCCAGACTTTTGCATGCTGGTAAGACAAGTCACTGGGAATAGGGCTCGGGCTGAAACACCTAAATATGCGGCAGATATTTTTAGGAAGAATCTTTCTTCACTCTGAAGCAGAGAACAGTGGCCGTTACGACTTTGGAAAGATTCAGAGCTTCGCCAGACAAGGCACTGCTCTAAATTGGCCTGGTCTGAGCAGAGGGATTGAATTATCAGATATCTACCAAACTCTTGCAGCCTGAAAAAACTTTCTGTTACTGTGTAGTGAGCATATACTGTTTGGCCTGGGGATGCCTGCTCCAGGCACTGCAGATAGAGAAGGATCAGCAATTTGGGACTGGTTTAGTTGCACACAGTCAGAAGTGATGGTGAGAACTCAGTTTGCTTCGGCATACAAGTGTCACCTTAGTCCTGTGAGACTGCTTTTTTTTCAACCTTGATTTTTTCACATGCTTCCTCCCCACATACACAGAAATGCTTTTTGTGATGGGTATTTAATGTATAAATGTTTCTAGGTAAAGTATCAATAGCTCTTTGTATTTAAAGCAGAGCTACACTTCTGCCTTTCAGCCCTTCTTCCTAACTTACTTGCTGGTTTATGTACAAACAGTCTGTTTTCATCTGACAAAGTATGCACTTCAGTTTTTATTTTTCAGTCCTATAAATATAGAGGATGCTGGATCCTGTCTTTCCTGTCATACTTGGTATACAGTCTCAGAAAGTGCCAGATAAATTAATTGAGAGATGTGTTCAGCAATCAGAGGAATTTTTTTCCAAGCTTGGACAGTATGTAAAAAATATAAAAATATATTCACTGATGCATTCTTATCCTTTTTTTGTTAGTCTTTACCAAACCAGTGTTTCTAATATGATGACTTTCCTAGTGTATACATTTTCTATAGTATTTTTAAGGGAGAATGGTACAAACAAGAATTCAGTCAATAATACAAAAGATGAACAAAGGAGAAAGTAGGAAAAGAGTGAAAAACTGTGATATATGACCTCCTCAAGCTGCCTTCACATGTAAAAGTGAAATTGGCATTCTTAAGTAAAGCTGTCATACTTGTTTGCTTAGTCCTGTTTCTCCGTAAATAGCTTCAAACTTGAGGGAGGCTTTTTAGTTTTTTAAAAAGACTTCTAGTAAATCACTGGTTAAGTATCAGATAAATTAGTCTGCTCTCTCAAGCAAACAGCTTGAAGGGATCTGATGCTGTTTTGTCTGACTTATTGATCTGTGGACACAGGTAGTTATTGGGCAGCTAGTCAGTGTTTTGCTTCCAAACAGCTGCAGTGTACAGTCTCTCTGACAAGGACACAGGAAATAAAGGAGGATCCTGAGGGCTAGGGAAACCAAAGGAATTGCAGGGAATGGGAATTGTAAGGATTTGGAGGCAAACTGTGTTATTGTGGGAGAAAACATAAAAATACATAACAAAATTCCACGAATGCAGATTTTCATTGATTCTGATGTTCATGTAACAACTGTTTTCTTTTGAGGAGCACTCTTAAAACACCTGTGCCATAAAAGTTAATTTTCAAAGCAAGCGAGTTGCCCATATTATTATGGACTTGTTTACTGTGAATTAACTGAAGCATCTCTTGTTTTGGGGCTGTGTGGAGGCTGTTTGGCAGGGTGGGTAGTGAAGCTAAATGAGGATGCCAGAGTGTTCTGGAGTTACTGAGTCTTCAGCTAGGTTGGGGCAAAAGTGGTTTTAAGCCATTTAAACCAAGAGTAGTGCCATTTGTTTCATTTATTATTCATAAATGTAGCATTACATTTCTGCTTATGTCAAGTTTTTGTTTCCTATCAGGTATTTTTGGATGCTGCATTTTCTGTTTGTGACTGATGTCATGGAGAAGTAACTCCTCCTAGTTACTCAGTTCTTCTACACCTTTGTCCTTCTCTATTTGCTTCTGTTTTTTTTTTTGTTTTTTTTTGTTTTTGTTTTTGTTTTTTGTTTTTGTTGTTTTTGTTGTTGTTGTTGTTTTGTTTTGTTTTTTTGTTTTTTGTCTCAAGTAGCAAGAGAGGTAAAGAAGTAGTCTAATAGTGTGGATTAGAAAGCAAGACATACGAGATCATTCTACCAGTGTACAGTGCTGTAAGAAGTTGTTTTCAAGGCACCATATCCAGTTATGGCCTTTTATGTCTCTATGGATTTTCAAAATAAGGTTGACTGTCCAGAAAAGAGATACCTGAATGATTGCCACTTGGAGTGGTTTTAATTTTGATCTTCTAAAGATCTTAAACTTACACAATTTGAAGAAGAAATGTTGTCTAAGATTTACTGCATCTCTTTAAGGGGAAGGTCTAGCATAACCATGAAAGATCTTATGATCTCTGTAGAGAGCAGTAGGTGAGAATACTTTAATACTGCTTAGTACATTTGGTATGACTGTTGTTGAATATCTGTATACTGACATGCTTTGATATTTATTATGCAGTATCTTTGGAGTTACTGCTTAGGGATTGCCTGTGCTAGAAAGTTACGCTATGCTAACTCAATCAGTATATCCAAAGGGACAAGAATGGTCTTACTCAGACATAAAACTGACTTTGAAATGCTCATTCTGGGAGAATTTGTGCTATTTTGAGAAACAGGGTAACTCATCAATATGACCATTTTGGTCTGATAACTCCATTGTTCTTGGACTGTAGACACAGTACTTCTGGAGAACTGTGGCTTACAAATACACCTGTGTATTCTCTTATGTAGATCACCAGCTTATAGATGCTTGAAATTTCAAGTTCCTAACAGCTATGTGTGGTACTGAAAAGAAATTTTCAGCCATGTTGGTGCCCATGTGGTGCCTTTTTGGAGTGTGGGTGTCAGCTGCCTCTTCCTTGCAGTCAGTCCATGTGATGAATTTAAGAGGTGATTTCCTATAAAACATTTGTGTTTTTAAGCCTTTACCTTGTTTTGCCTAACTCTTGCTGTCTTGGGTTTACTGCTCCTTGTGTTTAAAAATTGTGTGCTCCTCTCAGCTCGTTTGAAGAGTCATGCTGGAACCTCTTGGATTGCTCTTATGGCTGTCCAGGCATTTTCCTTGCTTTTGCAACTTCCCCGGCCAATTAAGCTTGACCTTTTCGGGGCTATTGCCGGAGGAATAAATTTCAAAGTGCAGTAAAAAACCTTTGGTGGACTCAATTGCACCTCTTGTAGATTATTATATTCAGCATTCTTGTGACCACTGAAGCTTTTTATGTTATCATTGGAGCAGTGACATCAAAAGGGGAGAGCTATCACAAAGTCTTATGAGAGAGGAAACCAGGACATATGGTTACCTGTTCTCCAGGGCTGCCCAGAGTGCTCAATGGAAAATACAGCTAGCAGGCTGAGGGTGAAGAATCACGTCCTGGGAGACACATTTCTGGGACATTAAAGTGATTCTCAGCACTGGTAAACAAAATGCTGTCTTGCTTCAACTGCTTGGATTCCTTGTGAGGATTTTGTATGAATTGCAAAACCGGGCTCAGAACTTCCTTTTTGTGGTGTTGCCAAGAAAGACTTCTGCACATGAAGCAAGCTGCTATTGTTACGAATGTATTACTTATGAAAGAAGGGGAAGTGGACTTTGGTTGTTGTGTATATTGGAAAGAAATGTGGGAGTCTGATCTCTGGTTAAGTCTGAACTTGTTGAGTCTTGCTTTGGTTATAGCTTATTTTGTTTCGGAAAAACTTGGGCAGTGAGAGCTTAAATTCTAAATTTATTCACTCAAGCACTGCAGATGTTACTTTCCAGAAAGTACTATGAAACAGAGCAGATGGAGGCAGGTTTTGAGGAGCAGATTTGCTCTATTGCCTTCGGAAGTGTAGACATAATTCTCACCATCAACCACAAATAGTCATGCTTCAACTTTGCAAATCAAGTATCATGAAGACAGAATTAATGTCTGATCTACTGGTCTGTGTTGATTTCACTCTTTATGCCTATGTTTAACAAGTCATGTGCTATTGTACTCTGAAATCTGTATTTGTAAAGAGAAGGGCAAGATACATTCTTCCAGAAGTCCAGTGGCTGATCTTCATTACTGTAGAGAGCCTATTAGAAATCTTTGTTTAGCTTTACAGATATCACAGAAGCTGTTGAAACTGAAGAGGGTAGTGTGCTGAAACAAAACTTGATATATCTCAAGTCACTAGATTGTTTGTTATTCATTCTAAGTCTCCTTTACATATACGTTTCTGTTGACTATTCTCTGTTTTTCCACTGGCTATTACTCCTAGTAACATCCTGGCGATCTTAAGGATGGCTTGAGACTTCAAAACTGGTGATGAGATGACTGATGTTAAATCCAGTGTGTTAAGTTCTAGCCTTTTTTCTTTTGACATGCATACTTTGAGTTTGTTTGCTTCTAGAGACAAACAGCACATGCATGTGGGAATGCTCACAGACAGCACACAAACTTAGATACCTCATATATATGAACAGTCATCTTTATATCTATTAAAAAAGATATGCCATTTGGCAGTGGCAACAGTCCTCTACTTCTAATTGCCTCAGTGCATTATGTAAGGTATTAAAAAAAAGGTTTGCTGAAACTGGCTATATGGTTTCCTAGAATTATGGGTATTGAATGCATAGTAAACTTACAGGGGTTTTTTTTGTGAAACTTGGCTACAGTATGCAGTGGTATAGCTAATGATTTGCTATTGGGACTATATGACCAATCTACTTTGAAACTTCTCTTCCAGTTCTATACACTACTTACTGACATCTTGTCTTCAGCTGAAATATGCTTAAAAGAAAACTAGACTATATATGTGTCTTTAAGTATGTGTATATACTTTTTGTGTAAATATGGGAGTTCTGTGTTCTGGACTGGATAGAGGTATGCCTTCATTAAGAGCAAAAGTGGTAGTTTGTTCAGTTGTATAAAAGTACTGGTGATAACCATCCCCATTAAAAGAAGTTAGTCTCTTAAAATGACCATATAGCCTGGATATAACCGCAGTAACTTGTCCTCTTTCTCAAAGTTTTCATGTCAAAGGGATATTAAAGGCTGCTAAGCTGCTAGACAAACAACTGAAAACTGCTGAGCTATGTGGATATGTCACAGGTATTGGCTGACATGCATCTGTGTTGCTGCTTTTGCTTTCAGATGTTACCATGAGTATCAGTTGGAGCACAAGGAGCTATGGTAGTAGGAGTGTTTGGGAGAGCTGGGTCTTGTTTACTTGAGAAAGGTAAGAGTGTGATGGGTTGTGGGAATTCCTGATGGAACAGAGTGAGAATGGGTGATAACTAGCCAGGCAAGATCACACTGCAATGAGATGCTTTACCTTACTGAGTCAAAGAGGATTTTACAAGCTGAGAATTGGCAACTACAGAGAAGGAAATACTAAATCTGCTATTGTCTCTGTAGCATGTTACTGAATTAGGAGACATGATACATGAAGAGTATAGTTCATTTGTGCAGAACATATAAAATGAGACAATATGGAAACTAAAGTAAAATTCAGTGGAGAAAGGAGGTTATGTTGTGATAACTTTGGCTGAACATAAGGTGCCCACCAAAGCCACTCTAATCACTCACCTTCCTCATCTGGACAGTGAAGAAAAAGTATGTTAGAAGGTTCAGCAAGTAGGGTCACAGGCCAACCAGACATGGTTTGGAGAAATTAATTTAATTAATTGCCAATGAAAAGTCAGAGAAGGATAATGAGAAATGAAAACAAACCTTAAAACATCCTTCCCCCCACCCCTCCCTTCTTGCCAGGTTCAACTTCAGCTCCAGACTTCTCTTCCTATTCCATCTTGAGTGGCTCAGGAAAAGGGAGGCTGTGGTCAGTTTATCACACTTGTCTCTGCTGCTCCTCCCTCCTCATG
>VZTT01039607.1:3904-15129 GCA_013400855.1 Buphagus erythrorhynchus | reverse complement strand
AACTGCCCTAGTATGTCTTCCAGCATGGTTACAGCCTCCTTCAGGCACCTGCTCAGGTGTGGAGTCCTCCATGGTCTGCAGGTGATCTCTGCTGCACCATGGACCTCAGTGGGCTGCAGGGGGATGAGCCTGGTTCATCACAGTCTTCAGCACAGACTGCAGAAGAATTTCTGCTCCAGTGCCTGGAGCATCTCCTCTCCGACCTTTTTCACTGACCTTGAGGTCTGCTTCGCAGCTGTTGTGCAGCAGTTTTTCCTCTTCTTAAATATGTACTTTTAGAGATGTAGTCACTCCCACAGATAGGCTTGGCCTTGGCCAGTGGTGGTTCTATTTTGCAGCTGGCTGCATTGGCTCTTGCACATAGATGAAGCTTCTGACATCATTTGACAGAGGTTATCCCTGTAGCCAGCCACCAAAACCTTGCCACACAAGATGGTGTGAAAAAAATCTCTAATTTTCCACATAAGTAAGAGGGCACAGTACAAACATTGCCTGTATGTACGTGTTATCTGACCTTTGGCTACACAAAGATTTTGATGTCTTGATTTTGTCACAGCTCCAAGACGGTTGAAGAAGGAAACACAGCTTCTTTCCATAGGGTGTCCTGGAGCAAGATGAGTCGTATGACAAACTGGGTGAAAAATCTAATGCAGGGATATAGAGTGAATTCAGCATGTTGTATTTTTTGGTTTTTGATTGCTTATGACTTAAACAGTTTGCTGCCTAGAAAAGTTTTACAGCTGAAAAGGGTAATGTAGTTGACCCTAAAGGCAGGTTTTTCTGGGTTTCAAATCCTATAGCTTGCATTTAAAATTGAAAATGGACTGCATTGCAGCCATTACATTGAAAAAAATAAGTGTAAATATAGAGAAGGATCTAGTTAAAAGCTATGAATCCTACTAGATTACTCACTTGTCAGAAATAAAGATGCTCTTTGTACTTGTAAGTTTGTCGTTGGGGAGAGGTCTGGAATTATTAAAAAAATAAAATAATGAAATTCCAATTGAAATGCTAAACCACAACCTTTTGATGTAGATAGAGTTTGTGTATCATGTCTTTTGCTTAGCTGTTCAGGGATTTCAGATATTCAACTTTACCTTGGAGGCTTTCAGAAAATTGTTGAGGTTTTGTGATGGTGGTTTTTTTTGGTTTCTTGTGTTGATTCCCTTCCCCTCCCCCCCTCCATCAGAGAGAAAGCAACTGCAGAACTAACAAAGATGCAGAAATAATCCAGCTATATAAATAGAATGGAAACAGTATTGTTCAGACTAATCTGTGATTCTCAGTAAAATCTACTTATGACTGACCTGCTGTTTTGCCATTTGATCGAAATTTCTGCGCTTTTTCTGTTGTCTTTGTAAATCTGGTACCTAGATTTTTGAGTGCGTTTCTGCAACAACATTTTAGGTGGATTATATCTATCTAATACCCATCTTCTGGTAAAAGGTCAGTGGCTGTGATGCTCAGAGTAAACTTCAGAAAACAGTCACATCCATCACAAGAACAAAGGAAGCTTTGATAACATATTTTCATGTAAGGACAGAGGTCAGCAAGGTTGTTGACAGGAATAGGGAGTAATAAACCTTACTCAGTGGTGACCATGTTTCTGAAAGAGTGCATGGGTTTATGAGTAAGGGGAAAAGGGAAATGACTTCTGTCCTCATGCTTGTAAGGAAGTGCTCCTCTCTGAGTAGCACTTGGTTTGCCTAGCAAGGAAAAACTGGTATTTGTAAACATCAGTTGGTGTTGCTGTGGATGACCCACCTTGTATTTTGTACTGTGATGGAAATGTGCCCATTTCTAGCCTTTCCAAGTGATCAAAGACATCTGGATTGTTTGAAGAAAATTTTCTGATTTGTGTTTGAAGGGATCTGTTTTTCACTGGAATGAGTGGGTGTGAGGCTTTTTCATGACCTCTAAGGTAGATTGTCCCTCTGTGAAGCTTTCATCACTGTGATGCGCATTCTCTTTAAAGAACACCACCTGAATCCATTGTTAGAAGTGTTTCAGTGTTTCTTTGTATTGAGTGTGATACTGTGGACCTTTGGGACAAAACAGAGAAATAAGGTGAAATCAATACATGCTGCAAGAGCTGGTTCGGTTTGTGGTAGTTTTTTGAGTGTTAGGCTGTCATTGGTTGCTTAAGGGAGATAAGGACAGCTTTGGTCTTTTCAGAGGTCATAAAGCATTTGGCTTGTGCATGTGTTTTCTCTAATTCATGTTATGAAGCTCTGAATCAGGCATCTACCCTTTTATTAGCTACGTAGAAATAATACAAGGAATATCCCAAAACTGTGTTTCTAGGGTAATAACTTCATGTATTCTTAAGCTGCAGCTGGGAATAGCAGAAGTAGCTGCACATTATTACCTGGCTCGGACCACTGTGACTCCTAAAATGGATGAATGCCCTGCTGTACTCTAATTTAACACTAGCAGTAGGTATTACCTTGGGTAAAGCACTTGTCCAAGTTCACTGGGTGTCCTTACAGATACATATGTACAGTATGTAGGAAATCTGGAAGTGTTTTCCTTGGTAGTGCTGCTGTAATGTGGGATCAAGAAAAGAAAGCAAAGCAAAGAGATTGCAACCACTTTTTTCTGCCTGTGTAGAAGTTTCCAGGTGGTATTTGTTTCCTCCTTTTGTCATCCATTGTACCTATTGCAATCCATTTTGATAGTCTTTAGAGGGCTACTAGGATATGCACAGTAAACACAAATAAGTGCTTTGTAAAAGTAAATAAATAGTGATAGCATTGGGGTTTTTTTAAATATTTTTGGCTCTTTAAAAATTTGCTATGTGGAAATAATGATAGAGATAGAAAGTCCATACACTTGGAACTTGAGAGGAAGAGAAAAAGAAAGTAAATTTGTTTTTTCAGGAAAAAAATTATTTTTTCTATTGAATACAGTTCTACAGTGGTGTAAAGTGAATGAAAAATTTCACACGCAAAATGGCCTCAATGTGCAGATATTTCTTTGAATTTTACCTTCATTTACGTGATTCAGATTGTTCGTGAATCAAAGAGAATTAGCTTATGCACTCTGTAACTGCAATTTTGAGTAATCCTCACAATCAGGGGACTGAAGCTAGAGACTTCTCACTTTGAGGTACTGATCCTTCCTGCCTGAGCCCAAATAATATTGCAAATAATAAGCTTGCAGGCTGCTTTATGCCAGCCTCAGCTGGCATTCAGCCTCAGCCTGAATGTAATTTTTACCTGACTGTTGTATGGTTTGCTCATGTAGCCCCAGTGATTTCCTCCTGTACAGTACTAGTACAGGGTTGGTGCTTTTTGTCTGGTACTTAATATGCACAAGCAAATACGATATAAACCATGTACAAGGCATATAATGAATATTAGACAGCTTTTCTTTCATATCAAGTGAAAAGCAGAAAACCTGAATTGCCCTCATCACCCAGAAGCACGTTATCATTTCACAGAAATGTATTAACCCTGTCATACGGAACTAAGCGTTTGACTGCACTTCCTCCCCCAGATGAACTCTTCATTAAAAAACATTTTAGCATCACAGTAATTTTCAACTTACTCATTCTCATAAGCTTTTTAGTATGGTTGACGTTTTTGGAGAGAAACAATTTCCTGTAAGAACTTAGTGAGTTTCCCATCATAAGATGTTGCTTTTGTTATGAAAATAATGTAGACACATTGGCAGTTAGAAATGTCTAGAAATGCAGAGCATAGCTTAGTCATTTGATTCGAAGAGAAATAACATGAAATTAAATGGTTTATCGAGGCAAGCTGCTGATACTTCAATTATATTAGCTGAATTGTGCTTTTCTCTCTCAAAGTGGCTCTTGAAAGAAGATCTGGACCTAGGTCTATTAGGAGCACTAAGCAAGGCTTTCAATCTTTCTGAGAGATTGTATTGCCAGCACTTATTTTAGTGGCTGCACTTTACTGGGCTCTCTTGAAAGGATATTTTGAAGATGTTATAACATCCCACTATTAGAAGAAGTGGAAATCTTCTAGTATTAGACAAGTTGAGCTTGTGTCTGGCAGGAGTTCTCTCCAGTTCCATTTTTCCCACTGTTTAGTCTTGGCCACACATACTCTTGTTTATTTTCCCGATATTCAGATCCTCATTCCTAATAATATTTCCCTGTGTTCCAGCTTGTCTTACCATCCATCGCCTCTGGGTGTCTTGAGGAAGAAGAGAAACAAAAAAGTAATTTCTTCCAGAAATTCTTTCATCTCTTTTGACTTCTGTAGCCCTAATATTATCTGCTATTCTTCCCTCTGACTTCAGTTTCCAGATACCTCAGCCCAGAAGGTTCTGTCATGTTCTAAGTGTTGAGCAATCTAAAGAAATTCAGCCTTTACTCAGTGCTTGTATACTGCTAGAAATTGACAGCTGATGCTTCGTTATGTTCCAGGAAAATCATAGGCTTGGTATTGGGCTTCTGAACCAGGAAACAAAATGCTTTTTTCTTCATGGTGCAGAATCCTTTTGCTTACATTGCTGTTGTGCTTGGAGAGGCTGTATTTTGCAAAGTGCTGCAAATAGATGGTGCAAAAAAGGAAAATGGTAATCAAGCAAACTACTTTCAGGGTGAGGCGAAAGTGTCACATAGATTTTATCTGATCTGGGGTCAGGAATGTTCTTTTGCCCTGTTCAGGCACTTACCAGTCTGATAAAACTGAAAAACTGCTTGTCCCCACTAACCACACAATGTCTATTAAAGGGTTTCTTCTCCTGAAAAGGACTGCTGTCAGTCGTGCCCTGTTCTGTCTGGCAGCTTTACTGATACCATACCAGAGTACTGAAGAGTGTTCCAAAACCTGGAGCCTGTCTACAGCTGGACTCAGAAGTCTGGAGGAATGTTTGTAGAAGGTGAACAATGGCTTTTGGAGCAAATTGTTCTTGTTTTGTCAGATACCAGCTAGTCCTAAGCCGGTATCTGACAAATAAAAGCCGATTTTACCTGTCCTGTCATATTACCAAGCTCCAAGAAGTCCTGGTCAGGGACTTCCAGAGGGGGAAGTTCTGCAAGGCATATTGTGTTCAGTGGGCTGGACTTCTTTTCAGACACAGTGAGTGTTCTTCATCAATGTTCTTTTTGGCATTATTGTACTCACTCAAGCAATTTAAAAACTGAAGAGTCCAGGTCTGTATCCTGTCTTCTTGCTTTCCTCCACACTATCTATTTAATCAATGTTCTGACTAATTACAGGTTCTTAGGAACACATTTATCAAGGTACTGGAAAACCCTGAGGTATTTTTCAGTCTTGTTCTGTGGCCTTTTTCTGACTATTCTCAATGCAGAACTTCTGATAGAAATAACAGATGAACAAATAAAATGTTTCCACTTAAGGGGAGAAGGCAAAAGGAAGTTTTCAGTCCACAAGTATAGCTGGGATGATCTTTCTCCTTGTGTGGACTCTTTTGTAGTTACTGGCACTGAATTTCATCAGTCACTTTATTTGCTCCTCACTTGCTATTGTTAAACAATGTCATAATTCTGCTGTATATTTTTCTTCCGTTTGACCCCAGGTCATGCTTGTTGCTGATTTTAATAGACTAGAAAATGAGGATTGCTTTGAAACTGATTGCTTTGAAACTTTGAAGGCCTTGTCCATTAATTGCAGAACCATGCTAGACAGATGAGGAAAACACTCCTTAGCTGAACAATTCTGCCCACACTTAATCAAGCATATTTGCCTGTCTGTGGAACTGGCTGGGTCATGTCTTCCACATTTACTTTACTGGCAGTGTGCTGCTCTGCTTGCTCCTGAATAGAGCATGTCCTGAGGATATTCTGGAAATGTGGAGGCTGTGCCCTGGCAATGGGAACAAAGATTGCACAGAGTAACTCCCTCTGACTTCAATCATGATTTTGTCTTCTTGCTCTTCCTTTCATCTCCTTGAAGGTATTTTTTGGCCCTCTCCCTGCTTTTTCTTACAAAGTTACTTAAATGATTTTTTCTCTTTAAAAGGATAAGTAACTGGGTCAACAGCCTTGATTTTTAATTGCTACGAATAATGAAATGAATAAGGGCAAGGAGACCAGCTCCCGTTTTAATGCCTTTATTGAGAAATCAGCTCTGGGGGGGGAAGCCCAGCGGGTCACACGCACCACCGCTGTTCCCGATGGACGATCCAGAGGAANTTAGTTTTCAATGTTATATTGGCTCGTTGTTTTTAGGGTTTTTTTTATTACTGAGTTTTGTCCTATAAGCACTTGAGGTCTTCTCATTTGCCAGGCATCATTTTGGGAGCAGGGAGGGCGTTACCCGACGGGGAGGGAAAGGGCATAATGGCAAGACAATTCCAGGGAGTGGGATTTAGAACAAAACAACAGCAACAATTAACATAAAAACAGGGTGTTTTCCACAGTTAACAGAACATTAACGGAACAAACAGGACCTTGTTCATAACAAATAATTAGGAAGCTTTTATAGTAACCCATCACTGCTTCTTCAAGATGACTTCGTGAATCTCCTGATCTCTCCTTCCCCTGCTTTCTGGGAATGCGTTCACTCCACATTCCATTGCTGGGATTGCCTTTTTTCCATGTCATTCCCAAGAGATATCTTAATAGAAAATCTTGCTGTTAAGCCAGAGTGTACAAAGCTGTAATTGCACTAGAGTGGGATGGAATTTGGAAGATCTTGCAAAACCCCCACAAATCTAGTGGTTTTCTTTGAGGAGTGCTTCCAGCTGTTTGCAGTATTCCAATTTGAGATTGTGTTTTTGCACCTGCTTCAGAAGTCTAGGTTCTGTCCGCTAGCTAAATCAACTTGTTGCTTCCTTGAAATTAGCTATACCAAAAAGTATGTCTCATGTCTGCTTTGTTTGTGTTCCAATCAGAGAACAAAAGGCAGGTGGTAATTACACTTCAGGGTAAATAACTGTAAATTTCTTAAGTAAGATTTGAGCAATGCAATTGAGGAAAAATCTCCTGAATGTAACTGACTACTAGTATTATTACTACTACTATTAGTTACTAGTAGTGTTACTAGTAGTTAGTAATACTACTAACTGGTAGTAGTACACCTAGGACAGTCTCCCTGTTCTTAGGACTTTGTTTTTCAGTGGCAAAGTGTACTCTGTTCTGACAATGTTCTTGTAAATATATTGACTTCTCATTGAGGTAGTGTCACAAAAGAAGGATGGACTGAGCTCGTAAGGGCTTTTGCAGTAGTGGAAGTGCTGGAGGCAGTATTCGTATATTCATATCTCAACTGCATCTGCAGTTAAACTGGTGGGAAAAGGCAAAAGGATTCACCCTGGGGAGTTGCTGTACTTAATGTGGCAGCCACATCCTTCATGTTTTCCAAAGAAGCTTTGACTGGAGTTCTGAACTTTCTGATACATAACATCTTGCTGTCCAACGTAAGAAACGAGTGATGAGGATGGATGAGGAAGCTGAAGCCTTCTCTCTGGATAGCATTAACCCTTCCAATTAAAAAGAAGTCTTTGGTGACATGTACATTATCATTAGTATGCTAGTTGGTCTAGATTATTGGCTAGATGTTTAATTTCATGTCATCAGTCATGTATTATTTGGCAATATACCTCAGGTACAAAGGATGATGAGTGAAATAATTTTTTAAAACTGCTGCAGTGAGAGAAATGGATATTTTGATATTTCTGTACAATGATATAGCAGATCTAGTCATAGTAGCAAAGAATTGTTGCACTTTTGGGGTTAAGAGAGAAAGAAAATGAACAGTTAAAGTAATTATGTGTGATACTGAATTACGTGCTTAAAGGATGAGCTTCCAAGAGTACTCAAAAAATGTATGTCCTATGGTTTAATTTCTGCTATGGCCATGAAAACATAGGGTAACTTTCCTGTTTCTCCATTCTGAATTAGAGAAGACTGTTGAATGATCACAGTTCAGCTCCTCAGTATTCAGACAGTTACCTGAAGTTTTTCCACTGCTGTTTTTCTCCTGAAAGCAACATGTGCAGCTTCTTGTCCCTGTAAGGTCTTAAGTTTTAAAGCATCTTCTGTAAGTTAGGAAATGGCAGGTTTAAATATTCTGATGTGTGATTATCCCAAGAATTATTATGATATTTGTTATGTAATATTATTGAACAATATACTTCTATGATCTTTTTTTCATGTGAGATACACGTAGTGCTTTTTCCAGTTATTCCTGTGTGAAAGCTCCTTCTGGGTAATTTCTTTTAGAAGTTTTGCAAAATTGCCTTCCTTAACTTACATTATGCCCTTGACCTTTTGCTTTCTCTTTCAGTTTGTCTTTCCTGTAGTCTTCAGAGATACTCTTTCCTGTCTGATCACTGACTTTCATATTGTTATGTAAACCTATGGCTGCATGTTTTTAGGCTTAAGTGTAGTGTCCTTTTGTTACCTCTCCTCTAAGTTAAAACATACTGGCCTGTTTATGATCTCTTCATGTCCTGATCATTCTTACTCTATGCCACTGTGCTGTCTGCCAGGTTTGAGCTTAACCTGGTGTGTATGCCTTTGATTCTTGCTGCTCTGCATCTGCCTCCTTGACAAGTTCAGCTCTCTTGTAATTTCACACCTCAGTCACTGAAAGCTGGTGAAGAAGTGTATTCATGTGGAACTGAAATGTGCTCTAAGAGTGTTGCTGCTACCAGCATACTCTCTCCTAACTCTTTAAGCCTTGCTCTGACATCCCCTTTGTAGCCTTCTAGTGAATGTGGTAAGCTGTTACTCTCAGCTAGCCTCGTTTTAGGTAGCAGACTTTGTCTGGCATAGGTATGCTGCACTGAACACTAAGCAAACAGCCTGTTACAAAAATAAGTACTCATCCTGCTACCTTGATAATTAGCTTCATTAACTGTACAGTTTTTTCATGTAGGGAGTGATTCAGAAAGCATATTAGTTCTGGAAAGATTGTACAGTTGGTTTCTCTGTGTTTCTTCATTTCTGTATCAAATATCATCATCTGAAGGGTATAAAGACTGTCCTGACTGTAAGCAAAATTCACATTATACTTAAAACATCTTTGAATTCTTGCCTCATTTTGCCTAGGAAAAAATAGTGAAGGCCAGGTCTCTGTCACCTATGTGACCTCACAACAAAGTTTTGACAGTCTGAACTAGCAATCAGTATATGCAATAAATAGCACTCGACTCCCTTCTCTGAGCCCTGCTGAAACTTAATCTTTTGTCTTCTCTCAGCACATGATATCTTCAGGTTTTCTCTCTGAAGTTAATTAGACTTTTAAGCTCACCAAAAACAGAATCTTTGATGCAAGAGTCCACCAATATATGTAGTTGGTTTACTGGAAGAGAAGCATTTTTGTTCAAAACACTTAATTTGCTTATTTTCAGTAGTTAGTCCTTAGTTTTGATCACTGTATAGTATTACAGCTTTTTCAGATGAGAGCACAGATAGTGAACAGTGTTGTAATGTATTTCCTTAATATGAATAAATTGTGCCATGGGCTTTATCACTCTGCTGGAAGAGCATTTGGATAATTTGGATAAGCTCTTACTTAAACTTCACAGAAAACAGCAAGCTGAAAAAAGGGTGCATTTCATTGGAGGCTTTTAAAAGGTTGTTCAAAGGCTTGTGGCCCTTCCTGTTTCTTGTCACATACAAGCCAGAATTAATTGATGGTTCATTGTTAAAATTGTGGATTTAGAACTTTTACTCAGTTAAAATTATGCCTTTTATAGGAGGAAAAAAGAGTTAGGGCATAATCATTTCTAGTTCTTGAACTGAACTGTTCTAAGTTAGCTTTTAAATGGAGTGTTTTCTAAGTTAATGGCTTTTGATTGTCTGAATGTATGTAATTGGGGAGCTAACTGTTCTTTTACTGTACATTTCTTTTCCTCGTGTATTATCTCCTACTGAGGATAAAAATGCCTTTTTATACTTCGATGTTGCAACTGAGAAGGTCGCAAATGCACATTGAAAAGAAAAAAATAAAAAACTTGATGGATTTTCTTCCTTGTTCTCCAAACATGCAGACAGCAGTATGATTTTATAATTTAATTTTCTTTGGCCTCAATATATTCTTGCCCTAAACCAAGTGGACAATATATTATGTTCTTGCATCCTCATTTGTGGGTTGCATGCTATCTGGAGAAGTGGCCAAAACAGCTGAAATGTAGAGGAAAAAGTAATAGTTGTATTCCCTTCTGGTATAACAGCTCTGGTTGTGGGATTGAGGATTAGAGGCAGTGAGCACAAACTGAAACATAGGAGCTTCCTTCTGAACATCAGGAAACGGGGAGAGGGACTGCACTTTGGCACAAGTGGCCCAGGGAGATTTTGGAGTCTCCCATGTGGAAAATACTCATCTGGACACTGTGCTGAGCAACCTGCTCTGGGTAGTCTAGCTTGAGCAAGGAGGCTGGACAGGATGACCTCCTCCCGTGGTCCCTTCCATTTCCAACCTCAGCTGTTCTGTGATTCTGTGATTCTTTGTCTTTTTCACAGCAGACTTGTTTCCATAGTAATCTTCAATGATGGCAGATTATTTCTTCCACATTAAAAAGCTGTCAGCGTTTTTCTCTGAAGCATGAAATGGGAAGCTCTGACCTCAAAAAAAATCTTTCTTCCAGAAGTGCTTTCTTTTTGAATACTTGGAAGTTACTTTTAAGGCATTTTGAGTAAAAACATTTTACCAGAAATTGATGCATACTAACTTCTGAAGGTGAAAATCAAATATTTGTTAAGTTTCAGCTGTGGGCTGTAGATGAAAGTCAGTTTAGGTAGACTATCCCAACTTCTGTTTTGGAGAAGGCATTTTCCCATAGTAAGCTCTTTGGAGGTGAGAGACACCTGAAGCAAGTATTTGTGCTAAAGCACTTCTATCTTAGAAATATATTTGGCAAATTTAAACTTTAATTTTTTTTCAGAATGTCAACAGTTGCTTNNGTCTGTCTTTAATTTTGAATTTAAATAAGAATTGACAGCTGGAAATATAGTTTTCTGACTGTTTTTTGTTACATATCAAATGAATTTTATGAAGGAAGATGAGAAGTGTTCTTTGACTGAATGGCTTTGGTTTGAATTTGTCATCCTGTTCATAACTTTTCATGTTGCTGAGAAGCATAAGCCCTTGAAAGCTTTATCAGTAAGCAAGTATAGTCTAACTTGTAACCCATGGGAAAAATGCCCACTTCATGAAGAGAAAAGAAGTGACACAAGGTTTCCTACAGTGAAAGTGAAAACTATTTCTCTGCGACAGCAGCAACAGCAACCCTCCAAGATTTAGCTGGCTCAAAAAAAAAAAAAAAAAAAACCCAAAAAC
>VZTT01039605.1:0-43243 GCA_013400855.1 Buphagus erythrorhynchus | reverse complement strand
TGCCGGGCGGGCCGGGCCGAGCCGCTGGGCCGTGAGGGGCCGTGAGGGGCCGTGAGGGACCATGAGGGGTCGTGAGAGGCCGTGAGGGACCATGAGGGACCATGAGGGACCGCCCCGCCGAGCCCGGGCCGAGGCTCCGCCAAACGCGGGCCGGCAGCGCCCCCTGCAGGGCCAGGGTAGCGCGGCGGCTCCTCGGCGGCGGCACCGCCCCTTAAAGGGGCAGGAGCTCTTAAGGTGGAACGGCCGGGGCGGCGGCGGCGGCCCCTCCGCGCCGGGAGCCCCGTCCCGCCCGACGGGACTACCCCTGGCCGCGTCCAGAAACAGTCTCGGTGCTGCCGCCGTCTCAGTCCGTGGCTCCCGCTCCCGTGAAGGCACCGCAGCGTTTGAGGTGCATGTCAGTAAAGCGCGCAGCGCTCCCGCGGGCGTGATTTGCCGCGGGAGACACGCGGTCGGTACCGCGCTGAGCGGGTTTGCCGGGGCAGCGGTGTCACGGCATCCTCGAAGGAGGTACGGGTGGATCTCCCCGGGCCAAACCGGCCTCCCCGGCGGCCGCGGCGCTGCTAACGGGCCGACCCTCGGTCCGCCCGGCCCCCGGCGCTTCGTGCTTTGCTTCCTGGCGGGGAGCACCCCGCTCCTCCGAGGTACTGATGGGCTTCGCTGCCCACACATCATCCCGCGGGACCGGCGGCTGCACTGGGCTCCCCGTCCGCTTGGGGCCACTGGGCCCGAGGAGGGGTCGGAGGGAAAAAACGGGGAAAGAGGGAAGAGAGAAGTAGCGCCCATTCAAGTGGTTCTGCCCTACGATGAAACGTTCAGAGATCCTGCCAATCCCAAGCAGTTTTAGCGAAGGATTCCCCGGACTATCAGGGCAGATATTCTCCCAAGGCTCCGTGCTCCCCCCGTGCACACGGGCAGAGCAGCAGCTTAATTTCGTGGGAGGCTGAGTGGAGCTGAGCGGGGCGCTGAACGGGACGTCCCCGGCAGGCTGCTGCCGTGGAGCATTCGCTCCATGCCCTGAGACACACGTCCTTAGAGCACACCAAATAAACTTAATTTAGGAAAAAAAAAAAAAAAAAAGAAAAAAAACCAAGAAAAAATAAAAAANTCAAAAAAAAAAAAAAAAAAAAAAGAAAAAAAAAACAAGAAAAAATAAAAAAAAGAAAAAAATTAAAAGGAAAAAAGGCCGCGTGTGGGGTGGGGTATAATTCTCCCCTATTCTCCCTTTGCAGTGTTTTGCAGCTCCCTACAAAGGCCCTGCCCAGGGCAGCGGGGGATGGAGGTGCCGGCATGAGCGCTTCTCTGTGAAGCCCTCCCCATTCACGAGCCACACCGAGCAATGATTTTACTCTGGCTCTTGGGGTTACCGAGAAGGCGCAGTGACAGCGCGGACGGTTCCCGGAGAAGCGCCGGGGCTGAGCCCCCGAGGGGCCGCATCGTGCGGGGCGCGGTGCCCGCGGCGGGGCCGGCACCGCACCGCAGCTCCGCTTCGGATTCGGTGGATGAGGGACCTCGGCGAACCTCTCCGGGGACACCTCCATCCGAAACCTCTTTTACCGTCCGAAACGAAGCCTAGAAGGCAGGGGCGGTGCCAGGGAACGCCTCTCGGTTGCGTGAGAGCGCGATCGTTGTGCTGAAAATTCAGGGCTGAATTACTCACGTTTCCAGACGGGGGATGGGTTTTTTGGGGGGCTGGTGGTGATGGAAACTAATGAAGACAAATTTCCACTAGAGCTACTTCACACAGGCCATCAAGCACGACGAGGTTTCCCTCTCGTGTTTTTAAGCGATGATTTGCAAGCTCCGCGCCCGGCGGTAGTGCGGGGTGGCTCCACCGCGCAGCGTCCGCGCCCTGACGGTGGCTGGAGACACCGAGCCGGCCGGAATAGCAGCGAAATGTTTTCAGAATCAAATGGGTTTCCTGCGCCCCCTTCCCTCGCCGCTCCCCGCGCAGAGGAGCTGAGCGGTGACGGCGGATGTGCCCCGCCGGCTTTCGGAGCGCGACAGCCCAGCCGAGCTGTGACACAAGGCGAGGAAGGGACTGCCATGTCCTCCACGCTGCGCCGCCTGATTCTCTGTTTTTGCGCTTGAAGTTTCCGCGGGTTAGCCAAGAAATTAGCCCTGGCGTACACTCGGCCGGCGAAGACCCCCAAAATTTAGCATTTATGTGTTTAGTTTGCTGGTAAGATTTCTAAGCTGGAAGCTTAGAAATATAGGCAAAAATCTGCACTGCCCGAAATTACCCTAGACAACCAAATGCTGGAGGGGGAAGCAGTATTTCACCCCGTGATTCACACACAACTGAATCTAAAATAGTACACGGCGAGTTGTTGATCAATCTAATGTTGCAGCGGGTGGCTGTAAAATCCTGAAGGGGTAAGATGTACCATGAGAAAGCAACAATCCCATGGACTTCAGCGGACCGTGTCACAATAAGCCATAATAACCGCGATTAAAGCGGCAGCAGCAAATCAGGTACCTTATCTCCCCTTTTTATCTAAAGCATCAGCATATTCTGTCTTCCCTTGACAAAGAAGCCCTCATCCAAAGCATTTTGTTCCCCTTGACAGAATGAAACACATTTTCCTCCCCAAAGTAAACATAATGCATGTGACTAACACACTGGCAGGGCCAACAGCAGGAAATTTAACTTTTAAAGAAACCGATCTCTGCCCGTGATTGATGCTGTGTCGCTCTGACAACAGAGAGTGTGTAGCTAATTGCCTCTATAAACGAAAAAGATATTGCCCTCATTTTATCAAACACATTCTTTGTCCGGGGCTAAAACAAGTGTCACAGTAAATGGACATGACTGTAGAGATTAATAGTTTCCCAGCAGTGAAATCTGAATAAGAACCACACGCTGGCAACCAGTGTCTAGTTTAAACTTGGAAAGAGGCTTACATTAATTTTTCAGGTACAGTTCCCCTTCCTAAGATCCACCTATGGAACTGTGATCACTTGGGTGCTCTGAACGGGTAAACCCGCAGCTCCTGTCACCAGGATCTCAAGGAACTCCTGGAGGCCCCTCCAGTCCTGGGGACCTCCCTGTCCCTTGGGAATTCTGAGGGCACAGCTTTGCCCACAGCTGCCCAGGGCAGGCTGGTCTACAGGCTGCAGCTCTCCCACCCACCATATACAAGGCATCACGGAGGAAGGTCTACAATAGGTTTCTTTTGTGTCTCACTAAAGGACAGGGCGCTCCTGACTTTGTTGAAAAGGGACTTCAGAAATTTTCTTTGCTCTTTAAGAATATCGTATTTTCTTTACATCTTGAAAGCCAGTATTAGGAAGAAAATGAGAAAGCTTTACTGAAATATCTATTCAAAAAAGTAACAATAAATTCTGTGTAAGCATCCAACAAAATAAAACTTCAGCCAACAGGCTTCCGGGATCTTTCTCTCACAGCTGCTCAGTTTATACTTTTACTCCTATTTTTCCTATCCAAGCCATTCCCTCAGCCTTATAGCCAGACAGAACAACGATGTCCTGTTGGACTCTCATTTTTCATGGAGTATTGAAATTTTGAAGGACATGGAAAAGAAACTGTCCCTTCCCAGCCTTAAGCTTTGAAAAACAAAAATGTTGTACAAGATGCTCTTGGAGCATATAGTTTCTTAAGGGACTGGGTTACAACAGGAAATACCCTCAAGAGGTGGAAATATGAAGTGTAGAAGCTCTCTTTAACCTACTCAGGAAAGGAATAGTCTAAACAAATAGCTAGAAACTGGAACAAGACAAATTCACACGTGAGGAAAGCACACATTTGTGGGATGCTGTCCAGGGAAATGGCTAATTCACTGTTATTGCAGGTTTTAAACTTTCCTGCAAGTTATGCTTTTGTCAGACACAAGATCTTAGGTGAAATCTGATGGTCAATCTTGAACAAAATGTATTTTTGTAGATTCATTAACACTGAAGGTCACAATTTCTTCTGTTTAGTCCGAACTCAGTGACAGGTCAAGAAGTATGCAAAGCAAGAGGCACGGGTACCTTCCCCTGAGGCTGTTGTTGAGTTTTTTATTTTCCTTCAGTGTATCTGGAGTTACTGAAAAAGTACCTCTGGAGTATAGCATCTTTGCATTATTATTTACATTCAGGTTTAAAGTCTAAAATCCATGCCTCAAAGTTTTTTTTTCTTTTTTTTTCTTTCTTTTGTTTTGTTTTGTTTTGGTTTTTTTTTCCCTTGAAGAGTTTGCCCCTTATTCATGGAATAACAAGCATGTTCTCGGTGCTGATATTTTCCCTGTTGAACCTGCCTTACAGATAGCATGAACAGTGCAGTTATGCCTATTAGTCACAGTGCTCGGCCTTGGTGTTGGACTAATTTGGAAAGACTTCCTGCATAGCAAGAAACAGCAGGATTTGATCATGGTCAGAGGTGCATTACAACATGCAGCAAGGCTCTTCAAGGAGCCCTTATCACCTGAGACATTTAAAAATTGTGCTCATGAGACATCAATAAAAAACATAGAAAGAAACAGTACATTTAAAAGAAGCACGATTGCTCGATCTGCTGGATCTTTTCCATCACTGGATTCAAGGACAGTGATTTGATTAAACAGGAATAATAATAATAAAAAAAATCTGGCAAAACAGGGAGAGAACAGACAGCAAATATTGACTCTTTAACTGCACTGTTTTGTGGAATATTAAATTAATGTTCCCACATGATGTCCAGGCATCAATCCTGCTCTCCCTGGAGTCAATGGTGACATTTCTATTGCCTTCCGTGGAAGAGGACTATTTATCTGAGGGCATCTTGATCAAAATAAACACAATGAAATAGATTGTACTCGAAAATATTTTGAGCTTCCTTTTGCTTGATTTGAACAATTGCTTTGGTCCTAGGTTATTAAATCTTGACTTTACCCCAAGAGAGGTTGCTGTTGTATTACTATCCTCTTTCCTTTGCTTCAGGGATAATCAAACATTTCAATAGCTTTCTGTTGACTGTGAGACTATAGTTACTTTTAACCCTTTTTCAGCCTAGTCAAACAAAAATGTTAATGAAAACATCTCCAGACCTCTCTTGGTCAATCTAAATATCAATTAGACTTAAAAAAAAACCCTAGTGCTCTAGGTACCCTAGGTATTTTACAGGGAGAGAAATATATTGATGCACTTTATACTGAAAAGAAAATCATGTGAAATTTGAGTGCCAGAACCTGGCAAATAAGCAGATTTTGATTACATCTTCTGTTTTAAAATGCCACCCTGAAGCTCAAAGATCACATCTTGGGCTCACAGCAATTGATATCTTTTCCTTTTTTAAGAAATGAAACATACTGATATTCAAATGAGCACTATGAGGGGGAAAAAGTGCATCTTCTCTGGTTTACATGGGATAGGTTTTTTTCCCTGCCTTCTTGTAACCTTTCTTTTTTTTTTTTTTGTCCCATGAAAACATGCCCACAGTAAGATTCACAGCTGCTTACATGAACGTCTAACTCTATTAGCTGCAAAAGGGGACAATTCTGCACTTACCCAGTTATTCTTTGGTTTTAACTGGTGATGTAGCTATCACTGATTTTTTCCTTTACTTTTCCCACGACAAAAGTAAGTAGTGTTGAAAATGTGGTTGATTTTCCAAATGTCTTTTTGTAGGATCCTATAAATAATAGTAGTCAGGAGCATGCAAAGCGTGAGTCCTGTTATATTATGAATCCTCTCATAATATATTAATATATATATTTTAACGATGTGCCTTTATATACTCTTATTTAGGCAGTCAAGTTACCAATAAATACAGGTCAACACAACAAAAAAAACAACACAACAAACTCAGAGCAAGAATTTTTCATCTGCGTCTTACTATAAAATCCTTCCCCAATGAGTGGATAATTGACTTTCCTCATTCAGCAGTATTAAGCTGGGTGATTAGAGGCCCTGGTATTTTATTGAAGTTTCCAGGGGTGGAGAAGGCAGGGAAGGGTTAAGCCGCCCGCCTCCCAGCCTCTTCCGAGGGGGTGGGTGCAGGGGAAGGAGCGTGGCCTTTTTTTAAGCCGAGAGGGGTGAGAAGGGAAAGCCCACTGGCTGTGTCGACTGTTTGGTCAGAGGAAAAAGCTTTGTTTGGTGTCACTTTGTGTATTAATGAACCATGCCTTAAGGGAAGGGCCTACAAGAGATTTGGGAGTTTCTCGGGCCGGCAGGAGTCTCCCCGGGCTGCGAGGGAGCCCGGCACTCCGTGGGGGATGCTCCGGAGGGATGCTGAGACCCCCGCGGTACACGGGCACAGAGCCGGCAGGACACGGTTCTGTAGCCACCCTTCGGGGAACACAGGTTATCCCATCAGGACGCCCTCATACGCGTCCCGTCTCCAGGGCAGGCTCCTTACGAGCCCGCCTGCTGTGCCATCTCCATCCCCGGCTCTCCTGGCCCCTGCGGAGCGACGGCGATGCGGCACGGGCTACCCCTGCCCGGGGGTAGCTCAGCCCCGGCTGCCGCCCGCTCTTACAGGGACACCGTGTCTTTACGGTGGCGGGCGCCGTTTTCCGGTGACGGAGCCGCCCACGCGTGGGAGCTCCGGGCAGCGCTTGGCTCCTTCCCTGCGGAAAGCAGGGCTCGAACCGCAGCCACCGGGTTCAAAGGTCGGAGCGGCTGCGGCGGCTCGGGGGCGGCTCCTGCCCGGACCGCTCCGTCGGTTTGACCCACGGGCGCTTAAAAAGCACACATGCGGGAAGTTTCGGCCCCGTCCCCGCCTGTGCCCGAGCAGCCCGGCTCCCGAAGAAGCTGCTTGGGGTAGTTTGGCTCTCCGGCAGGAGCTGGTGCAGCTCAGCTGCCCCCCACCCGCTTTCCCTCTCTCGCTTCCTTGTGGATCCTCCCCGAACCCACCCTTCACTCCTTCCACGCGCCCAGTGTCCTGAATGCAGCGAATGGACCCGCAGTACCGGGTTGTGGTATTCACCAGCGGTTCAGAAAACTCCTTTTGGGAAACTAAGGATGACAGAAAACTGGGAGTTACCTATACACAGCTAAATCTAAGCCCGGAGTCTCAATGAGATAAATATTTCCCTAAAAATTACCTAATTCATTACACAAACCTGATTAATGCTTTAGCTGTTTAATGACTACCAAATCAAGCCTTGTAGAAAAAGAAAAAACAACTCAACAACCCAACAAATCCGATTCGTGATTGTGCAATTAAAGACTGTCTAACAGGGTGCGCGCAGTCTTATTCCAGCATCCTAACTCTTCGGTACCTTTCATTGTAGGCTGGGTTTTCTAAAGGTGAAAACAATCTCAATCTCTCTCTCTCTCCATCCCCCTCAAGAGGAATTCCCAGCGAAGGCAGCAGCAGCATTCCTCGTTAGCAGGATCTGAAACCTGAACCTCTGGCCGAGCATCACAGCTTGAGTCACAGGACGAGCTGCACAAGTCCCATCCAGGACCGCAGCGTCCTTTGGGGTGTGGAGAGGGACTTCCCGGTGTCCCTGGGCTGGGCACCCCTGTTCCCCTGTCATCCTCCCGGCTTGCCTTCACCCCGCGCAGGGGGTGCTGCAGCTGCTCCCACGGGAGTCTCTTGGCCTGGCCTTTGGTTGAAATGCGCAGTTATTTTTGGTGCGTCGCAATATTTTTTGTTGATAATATGACTGACGCAAATGTTTGTAGCTTCGTATCTTGGCCAAATCATAACATAAAGTCATGAGACTGAGAAAAGTTTTTATTTTATTTTATTTTATTTTTTTTTCTGGTTCTGAGTCTTTCATTTTGCTAGAATTCTAAAATCTTTTGCAAGCAAGTTAAAGGTCTTATAAATTCCCTGAAGTGTCTTATAAAGCAAAGCATTTGGCAGCACAAATACTAAGGTGACCACTTAGTTTACGAGTATTTTAATTTAATTGTATAAATTCCAAGGCACAATTGACAAGGTGTTTGCTGCTTGTGTGCTTCATTCTCATTTTAAAAGCGTTATCATTTCTGGCATGATAAAGGACTGATTTTATTATTGTTGTATGTGTCTACATGTGAAAATCTACCACTAGACTGATTCTTGTTTTTAGAGAAACAATTAGGGAAGACTGTTTCTATGTGCTCTTTGCAAGAGGTCTGCTTTTTCCTGACAGATTTCTGCGGGCTACTGCTGGTTTTACTAAAACTGAAATGCTTAGTTTGACTTTGCGTTGTGCATTATTTTAATGGCAGAAGATGGCATATAAACACCTTTTATCTACTTTCCCTCCTACTGGGCTTGCAACATCAAAGATAGTCCCATTCATCTTTGTCTCAAGGCAGGTTGTAAGTTTTCATCTGGCAGGGTTGTTGAAAATCAGACTGACTGTACTTGATCACAGTGGGATCGGCATGAAAATCCGTCTACAAGTTGAGCTATAATACTTACCTGTCCAGATCAATTTGAGAACAACAAGGATGATAAGCACACAAAGCTGAAATACTGTTGTTTCACAGTAGGACTGTTCCACCACTAGTGTGGCAGATAAGGCTTATTTAAGTAACTGTGGAGCCACGTGCAAAACCACGTGATTTTATCCCAGAGGTTCTTAGATGCAATTCCTTGTGGTAATTTGTCTTTCCACTTGTCTTGACTTTGTATTCCATATTGCCTGGGAATTATCCCAGATAAGGAAGGAGGATTAAGGTATGTGATGGAATGTTGTGGAAATGTCAACAGAGGTTTCTTTTAATCAAGGAAAGAGCAAAAAAACCCATTCATGTGTCTTGATGTCATGTGAGGAAAAACCTCTGGTTTCCAGTGGAGCTCAAGTTGTCATTGGGTGCAGGGTACAGCTACCATAGGCACAAGCTGGAGGTTCAGATTCAGCCTGTGGCCAGGGAGTCCTGTGAATTGATGTCTTATTGTTGGTTGTAGCAGCAGACCCAGCAGCAGATCATACATTTATTTACACCTTGTTATTCTATCAATTATATAATTTATATATGCAGAATAGTGAAAAAATAAGAGAAATGCTCTCCCCTTTAAAAATGAAATGACAGTATGCTATGATGTTTTGCCACTTTTGTGCACTCTAATTTATCAAATAACCTAAATATATTAAACAGACAAATAGGCACGACAATTATTTTCTTCCCCAAGAGTTAACCTTTCTTTAAAAAAACCATTTCTTTTGACTTAGATATGCTGACACTGCATAGACATGAGTAATGCTAAAGAAGCTACTCCCATGAGTAAATTTTGGACATCATGTATTTATTTGGAAATTCAGTCATTAGCTATGCTTCTTCCATAATTGAGAAAGTTTGCCAGATATATGGGTGTTTATACGTGTTTTAGCAGCTGAGCTAGTCTTATTGCCTATAACTTAAGCCTTCTGAATCTTTCCATTATGTGGCCATGCTTATACCTTAGCCAAACTTTAACTGCTGGGACTGAAACTTTCCAAAGAAATATTAAGCCTGAGGCAGAATTTGTGATGGAAAACTTCAGCTAAAAGACTTCAGATTTCTCTAAAAAGAAGAGAAAGAAATTTGTTTATTTGGCTCATGTTAAGAAGCAAATAAAGAAAAAATCTCACAGAAAAACTGATGTTTCTTCTGTAGCAGTGTCACAAGCCAGTATTTAGGAGAACAACAGTATCTGGAAAGACACTTCTAGCTGCTCCTGGGAAAATGTGTGGGAGTTTAGTTGAGCCATGATCCTCAGGGCAGTTACAGCTTGTGTGTGTTTGGGCTTTTGTGCTCTGGTCTCCTAAGGGTTTGACTGTAGTCCTGGTTCTTCCTAGCCTTAGAGGATGTCATGGAGCTGAGGTCTCTGGACAGGCTGGGACAGCACCCCAGAGCATCCCATGTTTTTGGGTCAGGTGGGTTGGGAGGAGAGGGGTTGTGGGATGCTGCTATCCTTTCCATGAAGGAAATTTCCATTAGGAAATTATATACAAAAATAAGTGGGGGTTGTAAAGTCAAGTGCTCAGGAATTAGGAAATGCCAGAGTGATGTTTCCTGCACTGTCTTCCCTCTTTGTCCCCTTTCTGTGCAGCGGTTATGATGCAACTTTTGGGCACTCAAACTGCTTTTACAGGTTTCTAGTTTAAATTCTGCCTAAATTATTTTCTTCTGAAAATTAATAATAATTGAAAAACGTGTTTAGCAGTGATAGTCTGATGGCTGTGCATATTACAGAATAAAAATGGATTTATTTTCTTGAGCAAAATGTGGCTTTTTAAAATCAAGTTTTAATGCTGTTGAAACTGAGTGTCCTGTGACCCGAATGAAAATAGATGTTAGTAAATGAGCTGGATCTCTCAGAGCTGTTGTCTCTCTTCCTTGTCTTTTGTTTGTTGCTCTCTTGTCATTTTTGATCGGTCTTGGTCCTTATCTTAATGTTATGGCAAGGAGATCAGTATTCAGCAAAACAAAAAAATGCTAGCTAAAATGGAGCAGTTTATGTTGCCCTAAAGAGGAAGGAAGGATGCCTCTTCCTGCCTAACCGATGGCGTGCTCTGCAAGGCGTTACTTATTGCTCTGCTTTCCCCTGCCTGTTTCCTGGACGAGGTAGAAAGCAAGTGATAAACGTCCTTGGCTGAAACTAGCACAAATTAGGTTACAGAGACAAATTACTCCCCAGATCTTCTTATTATACATCCTTGTCAGGTTTTTTCTAGAATTAAAAAATAGGAGTTCTGTGTATTCCTGCTCCATTATTGCCTGCAAATATAAATTAAACATATCAAAGCAGAACAGATTTTAATTGTGTCAGAAACATGTTATACTTTTTTTCCCAAAAAGAAAGAAGTCTGAATGAAGAAGATATAACAGCAGTGGTGAAGTTCCTACTTTCATACTGCATCATCACAGATGCAGCACTGTGGGCTGAACCACAGCAACATGCATTTCATTAACCTGTCTTTAAGAGTCTCAAGCTCCTTTTCATGTTTCAGCAGCTCTGCTGTCACCTATTTTCAGACAAGTCCTACACAAGAAATGGGCGATTTCCAGATTTTTAAGTCCTTGAAATTAATCTGTATGAACTCCATGTGGTCACTTTCTTGTACTATGTTTGAACTGGGGTCTCTTTTGATAGACATTGTTGTACATAAGAAGTAAATTGGATCCTCAGGTCAGTCTTGTCCAGTGCAGGGAAAGCAGAGAGAGTCTGTGCACGCTTGTGCCCTGCAAACAGCAGTCACGTTTTCTTTTTGTTTTCTCTTGAGCTGAGAATGTTTATCCAGCTAGTTTGTGAATCCAACTCCATGGATGTCTTGCTAGGCTGTGCTTGATAAAGGGCTGCTACAGGCTGTTGTGAGCCTGTGTACACTGAATTCCTTATTGAGTAAATGTAAATGAGAGGATTTGAGGACTTCCACAACAATTGAACTCTTCAGTTCTGTAGCAACCCTCATTTAATCTCTGTGAAACTCATCAAAGAACACCTACCAGCCTCACCAGTTCTGGATGTCATCAGGAGATTTTGGGGCATTGCAAACTCCTGAAAATTGAGGGCTAGTTTTGAAAACCTGAACAAAACATGTCTCAGAAACTGTTCGTTTGTTTTACTCATCAGCTTTTCTTCTTTTGGCTAAAAAATTGTGTTCTTAAATAACAAGGTGGTGCTGCTGGTTTCGAAAGTGTGATCAAAGGCTTTGTAGATGTGGTGTCTTCTGTGCAGAAGCCTGTGGTTTTGCTGGTTTCTTTCTTTGTTTTGTACTCTTTCTGGTGGTGCTCTGAAACCCTTAGCTGGTCCTCACTGATGTTATGCTGAGGATACAGTTCCTTACAGGCTATTTGTTTCTTGAGGTTTAAGTCTTTAAAAGCTTAAAGATCTTTGCCATTCTTAACGTGTCTTATGAAATATGTGAAGGCTTTTTTGGTACTCAGAAACAATGAACTGAACCTCCTTAGTTCTTTAATTTAAAAAACTCTGTAGATCCTTCAGTATTTCTAAATTGTGCCTGATTTGTTCCAGGTTCAGAAGGACTGAAGTGATCCAAAGATGTAGTTTATTTTCTTGGTCCTTTGATTCCCTCCTTACCTGAGATTATACAAATTTAAATTGCTGAAATGTCTTACTCCCAATATTTTACCCATGTGTTTGACTTGCCCATGCATTACATCTCATGCAGCCAATGCATGGTTTTATGTCTCTTTTGGGCTTTTGAGGGTGTGCAGGTAGGGATGTCCAGAACTAGGCATGTTGTCCATTTAGACTAACTTTGAGAATATTACTTTGCTTCACTGTTACCTGGTATTCAGAGAATTAAAACTGGAAACTCCCTTCCAGGAGCACTCCTTGGTTTAGCAGCAATCTGGAGTTGCACTTGGTCATAGTTTGGCAAGCTCCCCTTTATTCCTGGAGGATGCACTGGTGTGGTGTTGGTGTTACTGCAGCTGTGTTAATTGCTCCCTTTTGCTGCCTTGCACCAAGGCTTCTCTTAGATCAATCTCTAGCTGTACTGATCAGGCTGCCTCAACACCTTCCTCCTCTGCTGCTGTCAGAGTTTTGAGAGGCTGTCTCCAGTGTCTGGTTATGCACTAGCTGCACCTCCTGCACAGCCATGGTGATGGCTCCTGTGCACAGCTCATTCCTTGCTTCAGCCTGTAACATTCTATTGCTGGACAGCAGTCTTGTTCTTGTATAAGAACCCAGATACCATCATGTTCAGAAAGAGCTTGATTTCCACTGTTGCCAGCACTGGGTGCTCAGCAGTGGCCATTATTTTCATTTGTATAATTCACTCTTTCTTTCCTTCCAGCCTACCAGTGTATCCAAGAATTGGAGTAATTTCAGATGCCTGAGCCATCACTGTGGTATGCTAGCTGCTGATGTCCTCAAATCCAAAGGAGAATGCACAGCTCTTTGCATGGATCATACCAGAAGTTCATGGCAGTGGCTCTTGTCTACCAGCAGCTTTGCCTCTGGACAGCCTGCCTTAATGCCTGCCAAGCATGGCCTGTGGGCACAGCCTGGCCTGGGACCCAGTGGGAAAAAGTTTCTTTTATCCACTGTAGGTCAGAGCTTCTGGCCCATTGCCGTCTGTAATGGTAATTGTTCCTCTAGCCACTATTTCTCCAAGTGCATAAAAGTTTGACAAAGGAGCCCTCCTCTGGCAGAGAATTAACAACAAATCTCTCTAAAGTAACTGCATTTCTGTTTTTGCACTTCTAATTCTCCAGCAGTAACCTGGACCAGGATCTTTGGCTGTAGTAAGTTAACAATTGCCAGGGAACTAAACTACCAAAGACTTGCAAAATGGTCAAAGATTTGCAGCCTGCTCTGCTATGGTGATTTAACACCAGCAGGAAATTAAACTCCAAACAGGCCACTCTCCTTTCCTACCAGCCCTTCTGGCAAGGGAGAGACAAAAGCAGAGACTGGGTATGCAGGAGCTGATCCCGAGACCCTGCTGCTGCAGAGAGGGAGGCAAAATGGTGCAATTCCAGTGGGGTGCTCAGTGTTACCTCCCAAAACCATGTCCCCAGGGTTGATGTGGAAAGTACAGAAGAACACCTTATCCCTTATCTTCTGCAACCAGGACATTTGCTTATGCCAAGACACGGGACACCAGGCTGGTTTCTCTTCCTAAGGGAAAGCACAGGGGCTCAGCTTGGGCAGGGTGGCTTCTCCTCCCTGCTGGATGTCAGCAATCCAGGATCTGGGCTGTTCTCCTGGCTGTTCCAGCCAGCTCTGCCCCTTCCCAGTAGCCCCTTGGTGCAGCAGGATCCTTGCTGGGCTGAGTTGGGTAGCTTGTTCCCAGAGTGCAGAAGTTGTCACCTCCCCCTTGCCAAGTGCTAAGCTGGCTGTGACCTGCTCCAGACACTGCCCTGGCCCCCTGCCCTCCTGTGCCAGGGGTGATGCAGACCCCTCAGCATGCTGGGCTCTCCTCTGTGAGGATCTTCTGCCACCCCGGGGGCCAAGCCCCCTCCTCCCAGCCCCCTGCTGCTGCCTATGGCCGTTCTTTGTCACCTGCCAGGGCCACCCCCTGGTTGCTGCTGGCTGTCTTGGAGGGAAGGGCACCGGTGTGTGCTAAATTGTCTGAAAGTGATACAAAGCAGCTGGGTGGGTATTTTAAACAGAACATTCGCTACATCTGTAAATCTGTAAAAAACAAATGCCAAGACAAACCTTCAGTGAGTTTATAGCCCTGTTTGGTGTTTCCAGCTCTTCAGATCCAGCTTTTCCTGCTCCACAGAGGGGGATGTTGGTGGCACAGGCATTTGAGCCCTCAGATACAGTCTTCACCCAATGGTCCAAATCCATATGACATAACTTTAAGATTGAATTCCTTTTTTAGTTTGGGTGACTTCTCTTTCTTCTTGTGATTCAGAGAATACATTTATTGTCTTCTTTGTGTGGGAAGAAATGTAACCTGTGCATTAGTGGATGTGTTTTTTGTCCACTGCACCCACTGCTGACTTCCTGGATGTACTGGGACCATGGCTCTTTTGAGAGCCTGCATTACTCCAGATCACATCATCATGTTGAAATGCATGTATTCAATCTGCTGATCAATAACAGGGAAGTGGAAGGTGTGTCCAAGTCACAAAAGCTTTCCAATATATTCCTCACAACTCATGGCTCCCAAAATACTGTTCTTCCCTTTATCCATTTTAATTCAGCTTTCCAAAGCTCTTTGCCTTAGCTATCACTTCAAGTATATTCAACAAGATCTATTTACTGTAAAATTCTGTTAATTCCTGGAGAGGGATTATTTCTTTGTTTCATGCCTATGAACATGTTACACTGTCTTTTTGCCCAGTGTAGAAATGAGAACTGTGGTCAGAGCCTTGGTGAGCAGCTTGTTGTAGGCAGGACAGGGCAGAAGAAGGGTTTTCCCTTCTTTTTACATTGGCTTTTTCTCCCACTGTCTGGGTCAGGAGATGGTAGGACCTGGATTTCTCTCTGTCACTTGCACAGTTAACACCTGTGAGGGGTTTGGAGACAAATGTCAGAGGAAGAAGAGCTATTTAAGAAAATAGACAGTGTTGGGTCAAGTGGGGCATAGACTGCCAATGTATAAATCTTACATTGAAATTAAAAGGTTTCTCACCATTAGAAGAACACAGTTTTGGAGGCTAGGTCGTGCTTCCTGAGGTTATGTGACATGATGTCACATCCCAGCTGCAACTGGGAACTCTGGTTAATTTAAACTGTATCTTCATTCTTGACCTCTAGTTATAACCTAGGAATCATGTTTTCAGGAGTTTGCAGGTTTCATGCTGCCTCTTTTGATGTCAGAATAACTTATTTTCCATTAGGTTAAAACTGAAGAAAGAGAGGAATTTTTATGACTTATTTGTCTGTTTTTGCACTCATATGTCATTATGTCAATAAACATGACATAGCAATAGGGTATAAATATTAAGTACATTTTATACCCTTGTTATCTTTAGTGTAATAATTATTTGGAAAGTTGAAGCTGCTATCTAGTATGGATAAGAGTTTGTAGTATGAGCTTCCAGAAGTGAAGAGCTGGGGTTTTGCTGGTAGACTGCTGAAAAAGGAGACTCAGAGCCCCTGCAAGTTGATTCCCCCCTCCATGCTCCTATCTTTCTCTTTGAGGTGAGAAGATGTCAGATGTCTGAGACTGGTTTTCATAGGTAGGCTGAGGACAGTCAACCATGAATTATAATTTATGTGGTGGGAGTCCCTTAACTCCTACACTGAATCCACTTAAATGCTTGGAAATGTTAAGCTAATAAAGTTGCAGGCTGCCACTGAAATCCATCCCAGGATCTGTCTTCAATAGCCTCCTTGTAGTGATTAATGACAGCAAGCCCGTTGCTGCTTGCAATGAAGGATTTGCTTGTATCTGTCTGCGTTTGCAGATAGTGAAGTTTCAGATAACGGATTACAGTTCCTGTGGTTCTTTGTTGCCTAGAACACGGCACAGAAATTTTACACCCCTGTAAGTTGTTGTTAAATGCTGCTATTCTGGTTTAGTTATCCACGTGTTCACTTTGCATAGCTGTAACCAAGGAGTTATGGTAAAATGGTGGGAGGAGAATTGGGACCTTTGATTCCAGTGGTGTATCAGTAGTACAGGCAGTTTTTCTCCTTCCATTTCTGGGTAGATGTACACTAGAATATTTTTATAGATCCTGGCAGCTCAGGGAAGAAGAATTACCATGATGATGACTAGCGATTTGCCATCGATAGCTTGTTTTATTTAAAAAACATCTGTTCTCAACGAGTTCTCTTCATTAATTTTTTTTCATGCTTATACTCATGGCATTAAAATTTTCGATTTTTTTATAAGTAGTAATATTCATTCTCTAATTTTATTTAACTAACATTTTAAATACTCTTCAATTCTTGGTAGGATTTTGCTGGACAGCAGTCTTGTTCTTGAAACAAACAAACAAAAAAAAAACAAAAAAGAAAAAAAAAACCAAACCAAAACAAAACAAGAAAATCAAGTGATCAAAAGACTCCCCAAGACCATGTCTTCATGTCTTGGCTATTGCCAATGCTCTTGATGCTTTGAGGATGTCTTGTTTCTCATGGTCAAACTTCAAAGAAATGGACTTGCTGAAGTTCCCTCCTCCTGCCTTCCTGCTAAAGCTCACATTGGTTTTTAGATTTCTTCAGTGTTTTGTGCAGTAGCCTCAGGCATTAGCTATATCTCTCAATTAGAAGCATAATGTTAAAAGTTTTGACTGTCAAAAGCATCCCTGTAATTTACAATACGGCTGTGAGCTCCAACTTACACATATATGTGCTTGCAAATTGAAAGTTGTTTTCTGTTTGGTTTGGTTTCAGTCACAGTGCATGCGAGCACACAAATTTAGTGTGTTCAGCCATAGGGCTTTTTTGTTTACTTTGTTAAAGAAAATACCGCCCATTAGACTTGGGGAGTGAATTTTAAAAAAATCAGATTTCCGCAAACAGATTTCATCTGTTTCATCTGACAGATTTCACTTGACTTTGAGTGGTCAAACCCCACGTATTACCATTTTCTTCACTTTCTTTCTAATTTAATGTTACATTTGTAGATATTTTTTACATTGTATCCTTCCCTTTGGCTGCTTCCAGTATCTTTCCCATCAAAATCAGTATTGCCTTACTGGATGAAGGCAGGGACAGGCAGGAGAGCAACGCTGAAATTCTCATTCATTGGTTCAGCAATGTTGAGGGAGCTGAATGAAATATTTCCACTCATCCAGCCTCTATGGCCTAATATTCACCACCCCGTGACTTCTTGGCTTGTGCTCATGGCACATTGAATGCCCAGATGGTCTCTGCATGAAATGCTAGCCAGGCCTGGGACTGTTCAGCTTCCAAGGCAAGGCAAAACTGGGTGCATTGAGTCTAGCATGGCAAAGAGCCAACCTGCACCTAACCATGTAATAATTTACAGATACATACGAGTCCTTCATATTCTGGTAGATATTTTTCATTTGGTGTACATATATATGTCCCATTAAACTGAGTAGCAGTTATTTGTGTTCTCAGAGAGGAGAATAACTTCTGTGTTTTCCCTCTTACAAGGCATATGCTGTTACGATATATATTTTTAATTGATTAAGAGGTGGGAACAGTAACAGTGTATCTGATCCAAGTTTTTAGCAAAAAGACTCTTTATTGGCCTCCATACTGTGAAACATTATTCTAGGCATGATCCCAAAGGCATTTTTAATCATCAGGATAGATGAAAAGAATGTATATTTCTAAGTATCCTGGAAGTACTAGTAATTTAAATTACAAGTTTATCTTCTTAACATTTTGTTTGCTGGGCAATAATCCACAATTCAGAAAAGTTAAACAAAATCCTATCTTTTTTAGAAAAATACATTTCAGGGCTTTGGAAGCTTCTCCCTTCTCAGTCCTTTGCCATTTTCATGGCAGGATCTCGAACACTTGTCATAAATAATCTCCTTGTCACTAACAGAGGGGTTGACCTTGCCACTGAGTTTGGGGTGGCTGCAGCACCTCATATGATAATAATCAGCACAGACCCATCTGTGACCATACCATGAGTACCCTGAGACCTATCAACCTGTCCTAGACACTGTGTGACCAAAAGTGATGCCTCATATCAAAAGCACAGAGGTGTGAGACCTTTCTGGTACTTGCAAGGCAAGTGAGTGGCTGTGGCTGGAACCACAGCTCCAGCTCATATTTACAGGTAACTGTGGGGTTGCCTTGTGCATGTGTAAATTCTCTCCTTGGGACTGTAGCCCTCACTTCTCCTCTCCTCTGCAGCCACAGCATACCCTTGGCAGTGCTTCCTTGAAAAGTGGTCTCTGGAATTCCCCCTATCATTGTATTTTTGTGTTTTAAATAATGCTAAAACATTTTAATATGAAAGCACAATGTAAATATTTATATATACTTAAATAATCTGAATGAATATGCATTTCTACAGACTCTTTTCCTAGAAAACCCCCCATAATAATATTTCTTTCCTTTGCAAATGATTTATAGTATGAGATTCTATCACTATTTTCATAGGCTCATACCATATGAAAGTATAGCATGGACTATCTCAGAGCTATTAAAATAGGTGATGAAAACCATAAAGTTATGAAAGTACACAATTTTATGATAACTATTCATATGTCCACTTTGAAATAAGAATATGCCACGTAAAAGTTAAGTTTTATGAGCAGACATGTTAGCACGACCTCTTATTAAGGTCTTCTGTTAGTTTCTACTAAAAGACTTGGTTCTCAGTTGTTTATAACTTTACCATCTGTTATCTGCTTAGACTGAAATTTCCCTTAGCATGAACCTGGGTTATGCTGTATTAGTTTGGAAAACTTCAGCCAGAATTGTCCATCCAGTAAAGGGAAATGGCTTTAGCCATAGTAAAACTTATTTTTGAATAATAAAAAAGCTTCTTCCTTTGAAAGAGGCTTCTTGATAAGAGGATGGGGGAAGGAGGGTCTCAGAGTAGGATTTTTGTCTTATTCTGAGACTGAAAACCTGGTCAAATGGAGTTTATAAACCAAAGCCATATAGTACAGATGCCCTGTAGAAATACTGTGGACTCATCTCTATACTTCCAGCTAGAATTCACATGCATGGAGAGCATCTCAAATCCCTGGAAGCTCATGTGTGTGATTAGAAATCATGTTTCTGGCAGCAGAGGAGGGTGACAGTGCATCCCAGCTTTGGAAGGTGTAGGACTATGGGCAGCCTTGCATGGTGTTACCATTCCCAAGCAGGATGGAGTTTGATGAGAAAAGCAAAGACCTGTCTGAGCAATCATTTTGTGAGGAAAACGTGTCAGGCAATGCCAGTATTCCAGAGAGTTCCTCTTATCACCTTTGGTAGCAGCATTATGACCCCATAGGCTGCCACGGTGCCTTAATGTGGTAAGACACAGGAGTTTTCCATCCTTCAGTGGTCATGGTCTTACTCCTGGATGTCTTCCCAGAGCAGTAAAATAAAACAAGTGAAACCAACCTTTTGGTAACAAAATCTCACTGCAAAACTCAATTTACTGGGGCCAGGGAGGCACTGCAGGCTGAACCTGTTGTTCTCTGCCTTGCTTTGGTTTTGGGTGTATCTTTCTAGTTGAAGACTTGAACTAGATGGTGACTCCAGCTTTTGAAGGAAATATGTTTATGAAGGAATCTCCAGTTTTTACCAAAGATTTTCTACTCCATACTTCAAGTTTTGTTATGACTTGAAAAAAATTTTATGCTGAGCTTTTTAATGTACAATGAAATTATTGAAGAGAGTAACAGATTGACTGAAATTACCGATTTCAGTTAGAGTTCAATTAAGTTAACCCAAATACTCCTTGCTACAGAACAGTAATTAGAGATACTCCCAAACAAAAGGCTAAAATATCCCAGTAAATGGAGGTGACATTGGTCAAAACCCTACTCCTTGCTGAGTACTAGATATACAAAGGAGAGACTTTTCTTAATGTTTGGGTAGGGAAATAAATACATCCAGTCAGGGATGGTGAGAGCCTGGTCTGGCTATCTGTGCCCCAGCCCCAGATGTGTGATGTTTGCTAAAAGCAGAGTCCAATCCTGAGAACTGATATCAAGTATCAGAAGTGAAGATCTGGCCCAAAAACTCGACTTCTTTTTACAAAACAAGAAATAGGACTCATGAAAGGAGGGACTCCTGGAGGGCAGCTCAGACTGTGCTCGATCTGGGCTGAAGACCAGAGAGCTGCAGAGAAGTTCATAACCATTTTTCTGATGTGAACTTTGAATTATGAAGAGACTTAGAAATAAATCTTTGGAAGGATGAAGACTCAGAAAGACAGAAGATAGTTTCTAGCTGAAAACATCTGTAAGGTATTTGCTGAAAGCACAGGTATAAAATACAGCTTGTAGGGTCCTGTTAATCTGTACAGCCTGGTAAGAAAGAGTATTTCACACAGCAATAGCAACTGGGCAGCAAGTCTTTAGACAGAAATGGTGAAGAAAGCTTTGCTTGATGTGATTAAAATAAAAGGCATCAACTTTCATATGGACACACTCTTGCACATTAGTAAATAAAAATAGTTTTATAGTTAAAGATAATTACTGTAAACAGGGAATTTGCTGAATTTTAAAAATGGTGTTACATGGGAATTATTTTTTATGAAGACTATAAAGATGCAGTTATTTGATTTATGCATCATGTTACCTTAGGTTAATTGGCATTTATTTCAAAAGAAGAATTCACTGAGATAATATGATAATCACGTAGTCAGTTAACTGGTTTTGCAAGGAATGATTGTATTGAATATCAATATGAGGATCGTGACAGGAATGACTATCAAATTGAAAGAAAAATAGAGATGTATGAGAAATGAATTACTGGCATGAAAATGTAGAATTATCTTTCTCCAAGCTCATCTGTAAATTCAGAATTTTCAGTCCAACACTGGACTTCATAAAGAAAAAGTGTTGTTTTCATTAATATTATTTTAAATCACATATAAAGCAGCAGTTCCTAATGACATTGGGGCTTTTTTTATTATTTTCAGTTACTTTATTCTTTTAGGAGACTTCTGAATTTTTAGTGTTTATTTTGTTTATGTCTGTGGTATGCATTGAAAAAAAGATTGAATCTCATGATAAGGTTTTCTTCAGCTATTAACCTTCTAACCAGTCTCAAATTCTGGGTTTTTTTGCCAATTTTGCAGTAGGGCAGTATTTAGACGACATGTGTTTTTTTAGTGGTAGAGTAGAAGAACATCTAAGAACAAAGTTCCTCTTTTATCAGCCTTTTGCTTCTTATCCACATTTGATTCACGTCACAGTGAATCGAATCTGCTCTTAGCCAAGAGGTACAATCAGTTAGCAGGACTGGAAGGGGGAGATATTCCTGGAACATCCCTTTACTCTTGCCCTAAAAGCTAAGCCCACATGCTCTCATTGTGTTTCTAAATAAGTTGGAACCTGGCACTTGTTTCCTTGTATCCTGGCTGTTAGACCCTTTTTCCATTGGCACAAGACAGACAACTTGGTGTGTTTGCTCAGCTCAGGGCCCCATTTATACTGACAAATTTACTGTGCCAGAAGTTACATTAAAGAGTCATACTGCCCTAGTTGTTTTAGAACAGGATTCTGTAACATGGTAAACTTTCCTACATAAACATTTACCCATGCAGAATTTATGCCTGTACAGTTCTACCTTCTAAAAAAAATAAAAATCACATTTTTCATTCTTGAAGTGGTGAAGACAACTTTCACATATATAATGCTACATTGCCTTTTCCTGTTTCTAGAGAAAAAAATTGTCTACTCTGAAGGTTAGACCTTTCCTTTAGATTTACAACATTATCTGCTCTCTACTCACCTGAAAAGGATGCAGAGGTAGGAATCAAATAAATGGACACTGCTGGGCTTAAAAAATAAAGTCCAGAAAATAATAATGAAGGAAAGCAGCCCTCAGTGTATTTTATTTTCCGCTAAATGATCATAAACATAACATAAGTTAGCTATCCTAATGACCCTGACTGTCATATGTGAGTATTTGGTACTCGAGTATGATTGCACCACAGCCTGTTACCAGTCCTTGTGACTTTGCAATGTTTTGCATATAAAGCTGTGTGCATGTTGACTTCAAATACCCCAGTGAGTGAGGAGCAAGTGTTTAAGACAGGGCTTTAGAAAGCTCTTCATTGGAGTGATTAGTCTATGAGTAACTGGGTATGTGTGCTGAGGAAGTGGAGAAATTTGAGCATTACTGAGGTATAGCTATGAAAATTTGCTGAAATAAACAACTGAGTATCTGTAATAACTGCATTCTGAATTGTAGAGGTGTTTGATTGTGTGGGATTTTGAAAGTTACTACCTGAAGAAAGTTGTTGAAACACTGTTGTAGTGATATTTGTAATGAAAATGGGTATGTTGCATGTGTATTGAAATGAGATTGGTGCTGGACACACTAAGTCATTGGGAACCCTTTCTTCCTTCCACTGACTTTGGCTTGCAAGTCATCACCCAAGCTGTGAAAACTTCAACCTCATGTTTATTTGGTATTGATGCAAGCTAACATTCTTTAATTGAAATAATAGTCCTTATAGTACTATTATATATATATATATACACATATATATATAAAATAATAATAGTAAATTATAATAGTAATTAAAAATAAAATAAAAATAGTAATGAATACTAGTGATTATAGTACTGTTTCTTCTTTATGGTGTTTTGACTTGATCTAGTGTTGGGGAATCCCCTGGGGAATGCATCTAGTGGCTGGGTGGTGCCCAGGCTGCTGCTGGTCCAGCACTGAGGTCCAGCACAGGCTGTGTGGGTTTGGGCAGGAGTCCTGGCTGCAGCAGGAGGGTGTCAGTGTGGCAAGGGCTGCCTCTTCCCAGGCAATGTCTGGCCTGGATAACTGCTTGGGAGATGCAGCTCTGCAGCTCCTGCAGCTAGCAGGGTTGAAGTGAGCTTAAATCTCTCTGCACCAGGCTCCACTAGGAGGAACAGAGTGGCTCTGGAAAGCATTGGGATAATTAAGTTTTACTTTAGAAGTCTTGCCCCACTGAACTCCATGGCAAAACTGTAGTTGACTTCACAGTGATAAAACCCATCTCTTATTCTTGCTAGACTTGGACTAGAAATCTCAGCTTCCACTACAGTTAATGGAAGTCACATGCATGTTCTGGGAGGAGAGAAGATCTCTTTCATCTCTTGAGTACCATGCTCCTCTGTGGCACTTCCAAGGCTGCATCAGTTATCGCAGGTCAGTTTATTTTAATGATGCAGCAGGAGTGTCCTAACTTCCTATGAAGGTACTTTGTTGTAATTATCTTGTATGTCTAGGGGCACCACAAGGGGTTACATTTATTTTACTGCCAAAGAACTGTTGTTTCAGCTGCAGTTCTATGAAGAAACAATCACATCTCCAGCAGTTTGTTAGATTAATCACAGGTGTGTAATCCCAGCGCATACCCTAGAGGGTATATCCTTTGACCCGTTTCCTTTTTTAAAGGGGAAACTCTGAATTAATATCACTTGCATTGCTTATCACCATTCACATTGGGTTTCTGCAGGATGCTGCAGAAAACAAAATAAAAGCTTTTATGACCTTTATTTTACTTGTGTACAAGTGAATATTTTAATTTAACAGACCTGAATTGATCATTGGCAGAAATTCCTGGAATACTGAAAGTTAATGATAAAAGCTTGAATGTAGAACTAGTTCAGGAACTAAGTAAAGCCTCCTGAAGCAAAGAATTTGTCCACCCTTAGCACATAGCTATGCTCCAGTGTTTTGTTCCAATGGCATTAGAATAATTAGTTCATCAACTCATTGTTTATTATTTTGCAGTAAGCAATCCTCACCGGTCTAGGTAGTCACTGCACAGGTTTAAAATAGTATCACCTTTGATATTAACTTAGTAATTATTCTTTCAGGTTAACAGTAGCATAAGGATGCACTATTTCCCATCTCCATTTCATGCCTTGTGCTACAAACCAATATCAAGTAAAGGGTAAGAGACTTCAGAGAAAAAGCAGAAGGTTTTCTGGACTTTTACATTTTAATCATGTTACCATGTAATGTGGAAACAAGTAAATATCTAAGAACTTGAACTTTTGTTGACTATAGTATGTTTAAAAGCCTCATCTGGGGAAAATTAAATGAATATGTGAGAAAGGATATGCGTTTACTTTTAAGTTGAATTCTTACAATAAAACAGCCCTAGGAATAGAATCTCTGTAGGGGAACGAATTTCTGTACATTAACAAGAAATACAGCCAATGATTCATAAAAACATATGAACTGTTTTACCCGGGAGTATATTTTTAAGTAATTTTGGCTGCTTAGTCCTCTGTTTTTTTTTTTGGAAATGAGATTTTTGTTTTACCTGAAGCAATGGGTTGGTATCAGTGTCTAACACAGCACTCCAGAGGCATGTGTGCACTGTGAGAAAGTGGGATGAATTATTAGGGCTTCAGAATAACTGCATCTGTATTTCTGAACTTCCATGTTGAGCCCTATCCTGAATCAAATTCAGACTCAACAAAAAAACACTGCTGAAGGATTATTCCAAGACCCAGCTTCACAGCAAAATGTAACACTATGTGAATCAGTGAACATGCACCCGAATAGGTATTTAATTAAGGTGATGAATACAAATTATGAATGACTATTGGCATGGATTTTGCAAGGGCTCTTGCAGGAATGCAGCTCTTCCCAAGCACAGAGCCCTGTGGACTGCAAGTCTGTGGCAGTGCAGATGTGGAGAATTTGTAAAGCAGTGAGGACGTTTGTGGAAAAACACAATTCGGGAAAGGGTTAAACCAAAATTTTCCTGCTGTCTGTATTCTTTACTCATATTTCCTGAAAATTTAGAGTGACTCTTGAATATTTAAGAGCTGAATTGAATACAAGTCTTTTGTATGCCTTAAGGATCTGTTCAATATGCACAGTACATTCTTACTTCTCAGATTTATCACTAAGCACAGAAAAGCAAGCTTGCTATTGTTTTAGAAGTGTCTCTTGGAAAGGAGTGGTCTGGTGGGTCTTGCAGAATAAGAAAAAACTGCAGTCCTTCAAGATATTTATATGAAATACATCCAATGGGGACTCATATTCCTTCTGGGATTTCTTTCTGGGATAGGGTATTGCAAGTAATAACCTTTAACTGCTATTAATAATCTATTAACTCCTTTGATGGCTCTAGTGAACACAGCTGTGTGACAGGAAATCTTGTTTTGGGAGAATGGATGTACAGAGTCCACCCTGAAAAAGATATTTGTGGGAAGAAGAAAAGGGATAAAAAAACCAAGTGCCTTGTCTCAGCTGAGTGTTTGCTTCTCATACTATTGTGCTTTATAATAGAACCGACTTCAAAGCCCAATTAACACTTTTATGAACACAGTATGACTGGCGAAATAGTTCACATGTTTTTTGCTAAAAACAAGGTTGTTTTCTGCTAGGGTGAATTCATATGAATGCTGTCTCCAAACAGACTTGACCTGAAACTTAATTGAAATGAGACATAATTCTGCAGAAAATGCAAAAATGAACATTAATTTCTTTTTTATGTAAGGTTTTTTAGCCACTGTGATTGGGCTACTGACAAATGTCTGCTCTGCTTCCTACATGAGGCTGGTCTGTTGCAGTAGTAGAGGATCAATCAGAGAAAATGACTAATACTGGGAATATAATACTTCATTTTTCAGGCACTGCTAATTTGTTAAATTTGGCCTGCAATGATCCAAACTATTAACAACTAGTGTGTTGTAAGAGGAGCAAGAAAACCTGTTTGTTCCTATTGAATAATTTAATATGCTCTTTGCTTTGAGAGCTGTCAAAAGAATATGAACAGTAAGAAGGAAGCATATTAACTTTATTAAAAAAGAATAAGCCTCCCACTTCCATTGCTTCCATAGAATGTTTAGTGATGTAATTTTACCAAAGGACCACATAAGAACTGAATAAAGTCTTCAGGATTTCTCTATGTGGTGATAATCTGGACTTGTACCAAATGCTTCTTTTGCCAAATCCTGGGAGTACTTTCACTGTGTGTAAGTCTTGGCAGGAGAAAACTGTAGCAATTGCCACCAACAGGCTGTGGAATAAGTTTATTAGTATTTACAGAAAGAGGAAATACAGTGATCATATAACCTAGTCCAATGGGGCATTTTATGTTGTTGTTATTTGAATTTTAAATTGGGAAACTATAACATATGAAAATCTGATTTTACTGAAATCAAAAGGGAAAACCTGCCATGATTTTAATTAAGCAGAATTTCATTCAAGACCCCTATTCAATTTTTCTTTTAATGAGAACAGTAAACACTGAATACTTTGTAGGGATATTGTAGAGAAAGGTTCTCTTCCACTTTCATATATGGTGTAATTAAGATTCACAGCTCTTCTGGATGGGGAGGTAAAGTCACTCCCCTTCGAAGGAATTAGATTACTTAAAACAGGATAGAATGACGGGAAATGCATGCAAGGACTGGGCCAGATATGCCTGATTTATGGATATACTTATGTACACATAGCATAAAGTTGTATATTACTGACAATCTCACTTGACCCAGCTGATGACTTACTGCTGTAAATAAGTCGTGTTACTGCTGGTCAACACTCCCAGGACTGATTGACCATGGCCCTCTGTAGCAAAGTGAGTATTAAAAGCTGGATCTCAGGGCTTAAACCCAGTGTATTATTCCTTAGGCAACCCTTTCTCTGACTTTCAAGGACAGCCCAATACCAGAACATATTAATACAATAAATCTTTTTTTCTCCCCTTTCCTTTCTTTCCCCCTTTTTTCCCCTCTCTTTCTGATTTAAAACCCACCAGGTGTAAGGGATACTGTTAATATTTAAAGTTTTGAAACTCCTTGAAACCAGGTTCCCCACGCCCCCGCGTTTCGCAGCCTCTGGCTCGGCGCGCAGCGTTCCCAGGGACACGGACAGGGAGAGGAACAGGGGCAGGGACAAGGACAGGGATAGGGACAGGGACAGGGGCAGGGGCAGGAGGAGGGACAGGGTAGGGCACAGGGAGAGNGGACAGGGACAGGGGCAGGGATAGGGGCAGGGACAGGGACAGGGACAGGGGTAGGGATAGGGGCAGGGACAGGGACAGGGGCTGGAGGCGGCTGCGCTGGGCACGGAGGATGAGCAGCCCCGCACGCCTGGCTCCTGCGGAATGCCTGCCGGACATCCCGCTCTGTGTGTGCCCGCCGGGCATCCCGCTCTGTGTGTGCCCGCCGGGCATCCCGCTCTGTGTGTGCCCGCCGGGCATCCCGCTCTGTGTGTGCCCGCCGGGCATCCCGCTCTGTGTGTGCCCGCCGGGCATCCCGCTCTGTGTGTGCCCGCCGGGCATCCCGCTCTGTGTGTGCCCGCCGGGCATCCCGCTCTGTGTGTGCCCGCCGGGCATCCCGCTCTGTGTGTGCCCGCCGGGCATCCCGCTCTGTGTGTGCCCGCCGGGCATCCCGCTCTGTGTGTGCCCGCCGGGCATCCCGCTCTGTGTGTGCCCGCCGGGCATCCCGCTCTGTGTGTGCCCGCCGGGCATCCCGCTCTGTGTGTGCCCGCCGGGCATCCCGCTCTGTGTGTGCCCGCCGGGCATCCCGCTCTGTGTGTGCCCGCCGGGCATCCCGCTCTGTGTGTGCCCGCCGGGCATCCCGCTCTGTGTGTGCCCGCCGGGCATCCCGCTCTGTGTGTGCCCGCCGGGCATCCCGCTCTGTGTGTGCCCGCCGGGCATCCCGCTCTGTGTGTGCCCGCCGGGCATCCCGCTCTGTGTGTGCCCGCCGGGCATCCCGCTCTGTGTGTGCCCGCCGGGCATCCCGCTCTGTGTGTGCCCGCCGGGCATCCCGCTCTGTGTGTGCCCGCCGGGCATCCCGCTCTGTGTGTGCCCGCCGGGCATCCCGCTCTGTGTGTGCCCGCCGGGCATCCCGCTCTGTGTGTGCCCGCCGGGCATCCCGCTCTGTGTGTGCCCGCCGGGCATCCCGCTCTGTGTGTGCCCGCCGGGCATCCCGCTCTGTGTGTGCCCGCCGAGCATCCCGCTCTGTGTGTGCCTGGAGCAGGGGGAACAGGGAGGAAGGGGCTGGAGACCCCTGGGCTGATTGATGCGGGCTGGAGGCCGGTCTGGCCAGGCGCCAACACCTTCACCACTTTGAAAGATTTCTTTGAACCACATCTGTTTTTTCCAGCAACTGAAGACGAATCAGTGCTAATCCAAAGACTCGCCCTGCTAACAGTGAAGATGTAAAAATTTGTTGTTTGCTGACAGGGTTCTGATTTTTTTAATTTTTGAGGATTTTTTTTCATCTTAGCTGTGTGCTCCAGCATGTAATGTATATCCATTTGAGAATAAAGACTGTGATTCTTGTATATTTAAGTGAGTGCTGCTGTGTTTTGTAGGTACTTCTCTAAGCAGTGAAGTGTGGAAATGGGAATGATTGAACTCTTGCTATTTAGTGTAGATACCTAATGGGAATGGAAGGGAAGGGAAGGGAAGGGAAGGGAAGAGGAAAGGGAAAGGAAAAGGAAAAGGGAAAGGGAGAAGGAAAGGGAAGACAAAAGCAAAAGGAAGAAGGAAAGGGAAGACAAAAGGGAAGGAAAGGGAAGGGAAAGGGAAGAGGAAAAGGAAGGGAAAGGGAAGAGGAAGGGGAAGGAAAAGGGAAGAGAAAGGATCTACCAATACAACGTTTTACAATTTCACGGTTTTATTTTCACACTATTTGTGTATCCAGTCTATTTTTATGTCTATTTTTGGTTTCTAGTATTTGACATGCATGTGTTTATTCAATGTAACCAATAGTAATCTCTCTGAAATGAACTGTATACTAATAACACCTGTTTGCCAGTTTTACATGCAATTGCTCTGGAATTTAATGCTTCCTGTAAAAAGAGAACTGCCTCCTGCCTCAGCAAAGACTTAAAGTGAGGAGGAGATGTAGCGGAATTACAGAGGACATTGATTCAGGGTCCCTGTTCTGTGTCATTATTTTTTAAAATCTAAAAACCTAATCTGTTTCCCAGCAGAAGGAAGGGCTTTTACTCAGAGAATGATGACTTAAGATATGCTTTAATTTCTCATCATTCACTTCCTGCCATATATAAGTTAATGCATTCAAAGACATCTGAATTAAAAAATAGTGTCCAGGTCTTTGCTAAGACACTCTATCACAGGGTCAGTGTTTTATAAAAATTATTTGTCTTTACATCACACAAATGTCTAATTTTATTTTTATTATTAATGCCTCAGTGTTGGGGAGCTGGAGCTCAGGAACATTATTATAGAAACTAAGGAGACCTTTATGAGATTGCAGGATCTGATCTTTCAGAGAATCCAGAGAACAGATACATTTTTGTGTTCAGAGGCCAACTCTGATTGACTTTGGCTGAAGGTGGGAGAGTTCAGGACCCCTAAAAGTTCCCCAGCCCAGGGTGTGGGTTTGGTTTGCCAGAAAAGAGGAACCTACGGTTGGTGACAGTGTGTGAACCCTGTGCTTTAGGCGAGCTCTCAGAGGAGCCTGTGCCAGAAGTGGGGCTGGAATTGAAAGGCAAGGCTCAACTGTCTTAACCACAGCCCCAATTCTCTCTTCTTGCAGCTCACCAGTGGGGTCAGAAGCTGTAGATTTACCGCCCAGCTCGCTGCTGCTGCATGTAACGGAATAATATAACGGAATGGTTACAGGAACACTTCTGATCTTCCTTGCCCTGGGGCAGCTGTCCTGTGGCAGGGGCTTCCAGAGCTGCAGGAGTGGGGATTGCAGCCCATATTGCCCTGGACTTGGGCTTTGCTTTCTTCAGCCTATTGCCTCACATCTATTTCACACTTATTCCACTTCACTACCAGACTCCCTGCCTTAAAATCCTCTCTAGGGCTCTTTATCCTGAGCATCTTGCTGAGCTGGTCAGAGCTCCCACTGCCTGTGAGCCATAGCCCAGCCTGGGACTGCTGCTCCTGCACAGCTCCTCGCTCCAGCCCTGTCATCCTGCTCCCCATGTGAGTCCCTGCACTGTGTCACTGCCAGGCTCCCACGGCTCTTATCTCCCTCCCAAAGCAGAGCTCTGTCCTGTGCCCATTCTCAAAACCAATCTTTACTGCAAATACAGAATTTAGTTATTATTTCTAACAAATTATGAATTTCAGGTTTTTATTTTGAAGTACACAATTCCAGTATTTTCCTTGCTTCTGTCCCTTCCCAGAATAGTAAGAGACAAAGCCAGGATACTTAGATAACTGCCTGCACAAGTTTCTAGTTCTCTACTCAGAACTACAAAGGCTCTTCCAAAGCAGATCCAGATTTTTGGATCAGTTTTCTCTTTCACTTTTGAATATGGCTGAGCTCTTTTCCCTGAAGTTTTCAAGTAAGTCAAGTGGAGGCAAACACTCTGAATGAAAATTTTAGCCTGGAAGTTCAAGTGAAAACAGAATCTTGTAATAGAAAGTGCCAAGACCACCTTCACTCAGGCAGAACGATCAGCTTATCCTGTAATTCTCCTTTATTCTTTCCATACCTTCCTACTGTTGGTCCCCATGATGAACTGCTAATCAAAAAAGTTTGTGGAATGAGTTCCAGGAGAAAAACCCCAAAGTATTCCAAAGGACTGATTTTGAGAGAACTTTACCAGGAGAATTAACAATAGAGTACAGCAAATAAGGCAAATTAGTTTTAAATGAATAGCACATGGAAGACATACATAATTAGTATAATCTTACAGTGAAAATAGAATAATCTTAATACAGAAGTTCTTAAAAATGTATGAGAACACTTGCAGAAGTAAAGTGGTCAGACACAGCAACAGGTCACATGCAAGCAGCCAGTGAGGGCTAAACCTGGCCCAGGCATGGGGGTCCAGCTGGGGGAGTCTCACTGCACCTGTGGGCAGAGAGCAGTGCTGCAGCAGAGCTCAGAGCTGGAGGAACAAGCTGCAGGGCAGAACTCACCTTTTACATCTAATTGCCAATGTAAAACTGCATTACTGTAAATAAGTACATATTGCATCAAGAATAGTGTGGCCAGCAGGAGCAGGGCAGTGACCATCCCCCTGTACTCAGCCCTGGTGAGGCCACACCTCAAATCCTGGGTTCAGTTCTGGGCCCCTCAATTCAAGAAGGGCATTGGGGTGCTGGAGAGAGTTCAGGGAAGGGCAATGGAGCTGGGGAAGGGTCTGGAGCACAAACCTGATAAGGAGCAGCTGAGGGAGCTGGGGGTGTTTAGCCTGGAGAAAAGGAGGCTCAGAGGGGGACCTTATTGCTCTCTACAATTGCCTGAAAGAAGATTGTAGCCAGGTAGGGGTCAGCCTCTTTTTCCAAGTAAATGATGGGACAAGAGGAAGTGGCCTCAAGTTTTTCCAGAGGATGTTTAGATTGGATATTTGGAAAAATTTGTTCACTGAAAGGGCTATACATTCCTGGAATGGGCAGCCCAGGGAGTGGTTAAGTCACTATCCCTGGAGGGATTTAAAAGACGTGTTAAGAAGTGTAGATGTGGCACTTAGAGACATGGTTTAGTGATGAATATGGGAGTGTTAGGTTAATGGTTGGACTGGATCTCAGAAGTCTTTCCCACCTGAATGATTCTATGATTCAATGGAAAGTGCTATATGTACTCAGTGTACCACTTTGGTTTTGGAGAGTATAGATTTAATCCTCAGCCTGTTTTTAACGGCCTGTGTTTACTCAGGCAAACCTGATCTAGTCCTGGTAATTCCTGTGACTATTTTTCTTATTGCTGCTGCTTCTTTTGCCTTCTCTTTTGATCTTAGGCCAAAAGCTTAAGTGACAGAAAGATAGTAAAGCTGTCAAATTTCAGTAGACTTGTGTCCCTACTGCCATCTTCATCAATATTTCCTGCTTGTTCTTCACCCTGTAAGTGGGATCTGGATGCTGCTTGTACTGTGCCACATCTGACAGAGCTGTGGAGTAGAGCTGATCTCCCAGAGGTTGCTCAGGGGCTGCATGTGACACTGGGGACAGTGCAAAGGTATCTGTTTTGTCCCAGACTGCTGAAATGTTAGAGCATGCAGTAGTAACAGCCTGGCTAAGTACCACTATAAAACTTTATCACGTGTCAAAAAGATGCTGTATCATCCTCTGGCCTGGGTTTTTATGAGGGGAAATGCTGCCTGCTCTTGCATGTTGTTGAAGATGTTTTACTAATCCTTTCCTACTTCCATATTTGCCAGGGAGAGGAATAGTGTAAATGAAAGGAGTGGAGAGAATTCAGGTTTTGGCAATATTTCAGTTAGAGGAGGTAAAGGAGCCAGTGCTCTGTTTAAAGATGCAAGGCTTCAGGAAAAGCAATTTCTCTTTCCAGCTGGCTGGAAAACTTCTGCAGTCCTGGTAAAACTCAGGACTGAGCTGGGATCCAACTGCAATTATTAATTCCCAAGTAAATTTCATAGGAGTTTGGACCATGTTTATCTGTGTCTGATGCAGAGTTTCTGCTTAAGGCAATTTCATTCCTCTTGAAAATGGTGTTAAATAATACCTAAGTCAAAAATCCCTTCTGGTGACACTCTACAAAAAATACTGAGTTATATTCTGACATAATAGCTACTATTGACTGCTAAAATATGGTACCTAAACCTCAATGTTTTTGTGAAATGAAAAAATGAGTAATGTTTACATTTGTTTCAAAAGTAGATCCAGTACCTATGTTTGCAACCAGAATGTCTTCTGATAAATTGTTTCAGTCAGAGAGCAGCCTTATGAGTGCTGAATTTGAGTCCCAAACTTCCAGGATTTCTCCCAACATTTAGCTGTTATATACTAGTTAAATAAAACTTGATATTTGTACTAGCAGTGCCTTCTAGCCATTTACAGTAATATTACTCCTTTCAGTTAGTATTTGGTGTCTTTTATGGCATATTGTGATTGACTTGTTGATGAGGAGTGAAATAAATGGAAATAGAAGATTTCCTTGGAGTGATGGCTTCTCAGGAGAGATAGAAAAAACTCAGCACCTTTTAAGATAATAAGTAATTCTTTGGGAATAGAACAGTTAAAATCATGATTAAATACATTTTGATAGGTTGCTTCATAAGTAGTTCAGCTTCCATAAATGTTTGGTTGGCCTCCTTGGTTTGCTTTCACTGGAAAAGTTACTGATCTGGATAGTTTCATTAAGTACTTGCCTATCACTTCAAGTCACTCACAGTCTGATTTTCAGCAATTAAATGTAGTCAAAGCCTGTCAGCAGGTAGTTGCCTTATCCCTTTTAGTCACTGCCAAAGCAAATAACAACAGGTCAAAACTTATCCTTTTCTGGGCTTTGATTTTTTTTAAAGAGACTGAAATGAAGACACAAGATTCACTCATAGTTATCTCTCCAGGGCTGGCTGAACTCCAGGCTTCACTCAGATCACACCCCTGGTACCCCTGTAATAGTTCTAAATGTAAGGGTTGTAACAAACATGGAGAGCCCCACTCCTATCTTTAGTGTGGCTGGAAAGTGTGCTACCTGCCTTGTCCATTCTGAAGATTTCCCCCAATAAAGGCAGCAGTCCAGCTGGGATGAGACATGTGGGACCATGCTTATGGATAGCCCCAACTGGAAGTGGCCTCTAGTTCTGCATTTGAGAATGGATGGTGATGGATGGATGGTGGCTGATATGCACAAACAACTGCTTTGGGCATGGTGGGGTGACACCTGCAGTGCTGTGCAGCCTTCCCAGCAGGCAGGACTGGGGCTGTGGGGTGAGGAGAAGTATCTTCAGCATTCTTCCTCTCTAGGGAAGAAATATTCCCATGTTTCAGTGGTCAGATCAGCTTGTATCTCTTAATAGGGTACACAGGAAGGGTTTCCAGTGAGTCCAACTATTGGAAAAAGTTTTTCATATAAATGAAAATGGTTTACATACCTGGCTGAAGAGAAGAAATCTTTGCCCTTTATGGAGTGTCAAGATATGTCAGTTTTGCTTGATTGTCATGGTTAACCTTTGATGATGTTCACACAGAGGTTGATGCTCTCTAATTTAGACCCTCAGAGCTCTCACTTCACCTCAGGACTACTAACAAACATAAAAGCAAACACAGACCAAAGTATCTGTATGACTGAAGCAGATGAAACACCTGGAAATATTTGCAGGGTTTTAGCCCAATACCACTTCAAGATGATAAACTGAAATAATAAAATAAATTTGTGTAACTGTAGTCACTTCACTTGTAAAATTTCATTGTTGCAAATCCAGGTCAGGAAGACCTTGCTAACAGGAGATTTCATCTACAACTTCTCTTAAGAAAGAAAGAAAGAAAGAAAGAAAGAAAGAAAACATTTTTGCCATGTAACCATCTTCTATTAATTTTTAAGTTTGCTCTGGTGCAGAAACCTACTCTCAGTCAGAGCTTTGTATCTGGATATAATCACCCATCTTTGCTTCCAATTCTAAAGCAAATTTAAGAAGATAAGAGGAGAAATTAGACAAGTGCTTTCCTTCCCCCTGGAGGCTGAAGGTGACACTTCTGAGCTGTAGCTGGTCTCTTCTAAATCCTGGCCCTTGCAGCTCAAGGCTTTCAAAGAGTGAGGGTGTGTCACTGCAGCTGCTGCATCAAACAAAATCAAAGAGATTTGATTAATATAAACTTCAAAATCAATGCCATCTTTCCTTCACAAAATACTTCAAACACAGCAAGAAATGTCATCTCCCAGATGATGGAGGTTAATCTACCTAATCTCCTTTTTTTACTTGTATCTGAATGCAAACTACTGGAATATACCCAATTACCTCTCACCAGTCAGAAGAAATTCCTCATTCCAGCAATGTCAATCAGATTTTAAGAGGAGATTTACAGTCCTTTTGTAATAACAACATGGCTTCTGAACCTGCAAAGCAAAGCAGGACAGACAAAACAGCAAACACAAACTCCCACTTGCCACTCTGTCAGAGTGGGTGTTTAAAAGATCCTGGGAGAAATTTGCACTTGGATTTGAAACCTGTTCAATGGCAGGGTCTGGAATCAGCAGGATTTGACCAATTGTCTGTAGTGACAGTGTGACTATATTATTTCAGACAGTAAATTTTCATAACACCATGAGGTTTTTAATCTAGGAATTCCTTAAATTTACAGATGAAAGGCTTTTTTCTAGTGTTGTTACTCATTGCTTGCAGGAGCTTTGTGCAGTCAATGAATTTTAAGACTGAAGCACATACATATGCATACAACAAGCTCAAAATTTTTTCTTCACAGAATTATACTATCTAGTGTTTAAAATTGCTGATACCATAGAAAGCTAAATTTTCTGCCGTTGTAAGAGATTTCCAACCTCACATTTCTCAGCGAGTAATACCTCTTTGTGGACTAACTATGTTTTTTGTTTCATGTTTTCTAGTGGTTTTTTTTTTTACTCTTAACCTGTTTGCCTTCTGCTCATTGTTTTGCATCAGATATTCAAACTACCTGAGTATTCAGTGAAACTGTGCACATTTTTCTCAATAGTCTGAAAGTCCAGAAGTGGTAATTCTGTCCCCCAGTCCCTGTGAAGCATTAAACAACCAAACACAAAAGTAGGATTCTACATGTGGTCTGCTTCATAATGCAGTACAAGATTATATATTAAATGTTTGGCTTTAAGCTTGGAAAAAAGGAACAATTCAAAATCCTCTGTGAGGTTGTGTAGCAATTTCAATGAAATTGAAATGAAACAAACTTTTTCCCTTTCTGCTTGTACTTGCATTGTGCCTGGAGATCAGTGCAGTAGTACACAAAAAATCCATGTGTCACAGTGTAGTCATATTTTCAAATTCAGTTGACACCATTTAAAAACTCATTACAAGTTGATAGTCATACTAAGATAATGAATGAAAGTATTGCCCCTTGTAGAATTAATTACCTTGATGTACATATTGAAATGAGAGGCAAGTATAATCATTGAATGTTTCAGTTAGCATTATTTTAACTTGATGATTCATACTTTTAAAAAAATTACATTGACTATGGAAAATATTTTATGAGTCTGACTTAAGTGGTTGTTTTAGAAAAGTAAAATCTAGGCTCTCATATTCCTTAGTACTTTCCTGTATTTAAATAGCCCCTTGGAACCAGTCATGGTGAGATCGCTGCCAACTTTCCAATTGCTAGTGAATTAAACTTAAATAAAGCAACCAATTGCCAGACAGAGCAATAGTCCAATGCTTTTGGCATTAAGAAATATGTATATGAAGTTTTGGTGTTGGGTTAGTCAACTGTAGTGATTGAATGGAAATGGAATTGAAGACCTCAATGGAATTATTTAAACTTCAGCAGTAAGCTCCCTGCTGTCCCTGCAGGCACCTCCTGGTGAGCCATGCTGGGACACAATGACCTGGAGAACAAAGGGACAACTACTAAAAAAAAAAACTACTGAAAGAAACTTTTAACTCCTGTCCATAATCCCAAGGTTCGAGGAAAGTCAGGTGCAGGGCTGCATTTTGGCTGAAGGGGAGAGGAGGGCAGGGCAGAAATAAATTCGGTAAGGTTATACTCTCCTTTTTCCAGAAGGAAAGTAGGTGAGGAAGAAGATTGGGCTGGGACCAGTGCTGGAGTCCTCCATGGAAGCAGCTGCACTGAGGGACTAGGCATGGAGCACTGGCAGCAGGGCTGGGGTGCCTGGGGAATGTACAGCTCCTGCTTCACTGGCCCTGGGAGAGCAAGGAGAGAGCTGGATGCAAAGCCAGCTCTGCTCCCTACCCACTTTTCTCAATCTTTTCTGTGGGATTGGGTGGTACCAAGAACGGTACCTGTCCAGCAGTGCCTGAAATGGAAATACAAATGTTCAGAATCCATTCTGTGGCATTATTAGGTTACTTTAGGTGAACTTTTCTACATCAGGATTTCCTGTATTTTGTAATGCATCCAACAGTTATATTGGCCAGTTGACAACAACCAATGAGAGCAATGAAAAATCAACTCCCATCATGGTAAAATTAACAGCAGAATGCTTTTAGATGCCATGCAAACTCATCTGCTGTTTCATGTATTTGTTTGTAATCTGGAAAAAAAGAGAAACAAAAGGAGAGAGAGGACTTGGAAGACAAAGGTACTTATGTAGATCAACTGCTACGAAGAAATCTGTAAGGGAAGTTGACTAAGATTTAAACCAACTAGAGAAACAAGAAAAAGATGGTAAATTAACTTCAGTGTTGGTAAATGCAAAGAACTATACCCTGGATGAAAAAATCAGAATGTTTCTGTTCCTTTGAAAGACCCTTGACTGTAAGAGCTTTATGGTGTTAGATTACATATTGCACAGAAGAGAGATTAATATTGTAATGCCTTTACAGAAACACGAGTGAGCTCCCCCTTGGGAGAACAAGTACCTTCTGCTCCAAAAGGGTATTCCTCAATTAGAACACTCACAGGTGAGCAAGACTGAATTACCCACATCTAATCACTGATGTAATCTATGCTGAGGACAAATTCAGTTACTTAAACATAGGTGTTGGTTTAATTTTGGATGCAGTAGGAATTCTTCCCTAGTGTACTGTTGCATCCCAGAAGCATATGAATCTCATATAAGGCCTTTGATATATATTACAGCTTCATATGGTAGTCCTGGAAATGCAAAACAATTGAAATGGAACTATGTTTAGGCAGATTAATTTACTTTTTAAAGTTTTTTTTTTTTTTTTTTTTTTGGGTGCCCTGTTTAGCTTCCAAAAAATCTCTCTTATGCCTAGAGAAATTGTTTCCTTCTTTGGTGCACAGTTGAAGAAAATGCTTATGATGCTATTTCCTGTTCTTAATGGAGAGCTGTGAAAACCAGCTTTTGGTTAATCACTATGTAGTAACTCCTTACCCAGTGTTTGTATGGTCTGTTTGCTAGAGCACTATTAAGAGAGTTCATGATCTTGTCCTTATGGCATGTTTGAACTGTCTCTTTCATTTGACATCCCCAGCAAATAGAACATCCTCTCAGTATAATGTCACGTGTCTGCCCAGCTGGCAACAGTGTGGAAATGAGCGTGGAAATTTATCTAGAAAATTATAGAAACAAGCAAGAGGATAATTTTTTTTTGTTGTTTCTTTGTATTTTTTATTGCTAGGTGACAGTCGAACTGAGCAGATCTTTGATATAACTGCAGTAGTTCACATTCAGGGAGCCATTTTCACAACAGTGAGGGCTGGATTTTCCCTTTTATCCTTAAAAGAGAGCTTAAATTCTGATTAAATTGCTTGAGGTCACCTGCAGTGCACACGATGTCGCATTAGTAAGTAAGCATTAGTAAGTTAAATATAAGCACTGTTAGCTTTGTCTGGCCTGCATTCAATCACTTGTCGAGGAACTGCACTGACCAACTTCTTTCTAATCCTTTGTATAGTTACAGGGAATTAATCTAATACACCTGACATCCTCTCCCTTTAATTCAGTTAGTGGTATTTTCCATATTTACCTCTGGGTTTTCATACTATTTATAGCACAGAAATACCCAGCATAGATTGGCAGTCTGACATACAGCTGACCATGCTCAGTTAGCTGGAGAGCAGACTCCTAACTGCAGGCACGACCCGACACAGTGCGAGGAGGTGAATGAACACCACACAGAAGTCTAGTGATTATTAAGATGTTATACATATTTCTCAACCTTTCCAAATTTCTTTCTGAAGTAAAGTGCCTCTTTAAATTATGATCATCTTCACCTGTACAGCCTCACATACTCATGGTGTCTGCTTCTCTTCTTATTGTGGTCTCCTTCACCAGCCACCAGCTCAGCCATGCCCTGTGCTGATGTGCTGCCTCACTGCCCATCCACCTTGCCCTGGTGTGGCTGGACACAGCCCATCTGCCAGCAGCAGCCTTCTCTCTCAGCATGACTCCTCTCCTTTTTCACAACACCGTGTTAGATGTTTCCAGGCCTGCTTTTCCCATTCCTGCTGGCTTTCCCAGCCCAAATTGCATGAACAGACCTCACTGCAGGGAGCATTCCCGTGCACTCTGGGAATACTGGTGCTGGGGTACTCACTCCCAATACACCTGGGGAAGGACTGCTGGGATTGGGGACACCATGGTTTCCTCAGTTATGGGCTGACTCTTGCTCTATTTGAAGGTCACAAGCTGGGAAGAGCCAGCAGCTCTGGCTGGATTCATCTTCTTCTTATCTGCTTGGCACAAGCCCTACCACTACCCAGAGTAGTTCCTACCTTCGAGACCTTGAGAAAACAAAATTTTTCTCTTATCACCCAGTGTTTATATTTTGTAGACTTGCAGGGTATGAAATTTTTCTTTGATGAAGCAGATGGCTCACTCTGTCCTCCCATTTGTTTATGATATCTTGACACCTGGTTCTTTCATTTGTATTTATGGTGAGATGCTTTTCTTCCCTGTGAGTGATCAGAATCCAGATTCCTTTTTTAAAATCTCCATTTATCCACTTAAAAACCTGACTGGGTAAGCTTTTTCTTTAATTTTCTTGCCTATTGGTGGTATTTCCCTTATAGAAAAGCTACAATATTTTTTTTACATTGTAGTGAAGCACTACAAGTCACTGGCTGGGACATGGCAAAATGTGGAAGTGGTTTTGTGTACATATACATTATCTACAAGTGGTTTTTAGTGTGCTTCAATATGTCTTTGTAGTTTCCAAACCTGACCATTAATGCTTTATTTCTGTGAAGAAGTGAATCACAATACAAAAGTTTGAGCCTGCCACGTGTACCCTCATGTCTCTCATTTTAGAAGTCCAGTGACACATTTACCAGTCTAACACTGAAGTTAATTTGTTGTCAGTTTTATTATTTGTTTTCCTTTATGTTCTTCCATTTATTGCTGTTCTTGTATTCTGTCTGCTTTCACTTTCTCTACTCTTCTCTGCTTCCATTTCCTTTTCCCAAGGTAAATATGTTCCTAATATTTAGTTCCTGCCTTTGGCAGCTACATTAAAGCCTCATCTGGCCCAATTTAATGTCATACATCAAGGCCAGCTTCAGAGAAAAAACTGGAGGCTGCACAGTTACCTTTCAGTTCCCTGTAGAACCTCATCAGTCTAATTCCCTGAAGAGCAAGGTTTATAGCTTCATTCTTTTAAATAAAGTTTTTTTCCTTCAAGTTTGTGAATGATTCCTACTGCATACATGCAGTACTCCTAAGCAATGTTTTTCAGCTCTCCTGAGCATTTTACTTGCTCTTGTGAATGAATTTCACAAACTGGTAATACATGATATTTTTCTGAGTAAAAAAGCATTTTCTTTCATCAAATCCGTGTTTGTTGCTGTCACTGGTTGTCTCCTTGCAAGAAATCTGAATCTGAAGAGAAAGTGCTTAAGTGCTCCTGCCAGAATTTCATAATGCTCTTCCTTCATTAACCTCCTGTGGCAGCAAGTTGCGCAGCTTAATTATAGACATTGTTTATTAGGAATGTATTTTTTGCTTTGCAGTATCTCATCATCCCATCAAATGTTCCTTTATTGTTGTATTTGATGGAGAGATCAGAAATCCCATCTCTGTGCTACTCTTCTGAATCTACATCTTTTTACATTCTCTTTTTTATTCTCTTTGTAGGGCATTTCCAGAGAAAACTTATTTGGAAATCTTTCCATTTCCATGTAAGAGGGTCCTATCCTCTTGATCATTCCTGTTTTAGATAAAAAACCCCAAATAAGCCCAAAGGCCACATTGGTGAGAAGTATTCCTGCTGTATTTAAATAAAATAAAAGACAATTATCTTGGGTAAATATATATATGGTATAGGTTATCCTCCTTCTGAATTAGAGAAATAGCAATTATAGTATGGAAGCTATGGTATTTTGCAAATCAGTGTTTCACAAAACAGTGAAGGCCTGGCAGAAGCAGATAGCTCTGTGTGAGCTATGGGTGGTCAGCTGTGCCAGGGTATAGAACAAGTGTGTGTGGCTTGGGAGACATCCAGGTACAGCCCCCATGGTAACATGACTTAGGCACCAACTGCATGTGCAATGCTAATGACTGGAATGTGATTATGCACTTAGTGTCTGGATAAAGTAATTAAGCAATTGAGAAATGTATGATGAGCATACAATAAAAGATAATAACTAACACGTGATACAGCATAATGGACATAGTCAAATACGTGTAAGGGGAAACCAGGGTCACTACTGAGGCCAGCTCATCATTTGGAGTGATCCAAATCTTTGGATGGATGGGATCTTGCAAAATACAACTGGGGCACCTGTCAGTGCTGTCTCCTCAGCTCCAGAAAGGAGCCTGAGAGTCCAGTGCTCACTCCTGTGGCTGTCCAGCAGGTGGTTGAGCTTAGTATTTGGAATAGATGGGTAGGAAATGAACTGTGGGGCAGCCTGAGCCCTGGAGAGCTGACAGTCCCTGCACAGACAAGTGGCCATCGTGGGACAGAGTAGCCCAAGGGATGAGCAAGACTGTAAAGGAGCAGGCAAGTTACACATTTGATTTTACATGAGAACGTGCAAGATCTGGAACGTTTGGAAAACATGTGCAGCTGTCTCAGTATATGACTTTGAAGCTTTGGGAAGGCTGGTAGTGACTCTCTTAATTTCTGCACTGAAATGCTGGTTACATTTGTTTATTCTACAGTGACATTTGGAAACCTTCACTCCTTTATTTCTTCCTCAGGTTATTCCATCAGACTGACCTGGAATTCAGTTTCAGTACTGAAATGTGGTTCACTGTAGTAAGTGCTGCCCTTACATTAACTTTGGTGGGTTGATTGAGAACAACATGACAAATGCATTTAAGGAACAATTGTGTTTCAAGGGTTATGGGTTACTAAAAAATGTTCTGAGGTAGAAGAAATATGTATATATAGGACAGGCTTAGCACACAGGCTAAAAGACTGTAGAAACTTTCCTAAGTCTTAGTTCTAAAACTCTCTTAAAATTGCCTTTAGCCAGTACAGTGTAAGGTGTCCTGCATAAGCTATCTTTTTAATAACTTCAATGAAAAAAAGCATAAAACTATCAAGGAAGCATCTACTTTACATTTATGCTTGGGATTGATTTCTACATCAGTATGAGAAAAGAGCTAAGTGAAAGGCATGTGATTGCACGAGTGAAATGGCAACAGCACTGATATGTTAGGTCATGAGGTTGTTCATCTAAAATCTTCAAACAGTTGGCTCAAAGCCTAAAGAGAAAGTACAAGCTTAGGTACAGATGAGTTGTCTTGAAATCTTTGTTGCCTCTAGCACAGATTGTGTAGATAAAGGAAACAGGAAGAAAAAAAGGAAAGAAAAAGGGGGGGTTCAGTAATATTGCTCTTTTTGATGGTGAAAATTTGTTATTTCACTCCTTTGGACTGAATCCACAGAGTCAGGTATTCTCCACAACTCTCTAGGCTTTTTCTCTTAAGAGTTCTCTATTTTACTAGAACCATTATCAGGAAATTTCAAGATTTATGATATTTTTCAGAAATGCAAAATTCTTGGAATCAAATGCCTTGTGACAATCTCAGATTTTTATCTCTGAAGATTTCTGAAATAATGATTGAGAAGAAAAGCTTGTGACTACAAGAAGTAGCAGAAAAAGGAGTAATAAAACCTGAATGTTAACAAAAAAAGAACTTCAAATATTAGAATTCTACTTCAAAATTTTCCCCCTCATTGTTAGCTTGCTTTAGTAATGTGTATTATAACATCTCTAATAATTTACCTTCAACTTAGTATCCTGTAATTCTGCAGCTCTACAGAGAGAGTCAATTAGAGACACATATGGAAACATTGCCCTCTAATTAATTAGGTTCACAGCATAAAACTGCATTTTTTACTAACTCAGACCTATTTAACTCTGACTTGCAAACTGATTTAAAATGTATAGAGGAGGGAAACCAAGTTGATTAGAGGGCTGGAGTATCTCTCCTATAAGGAAAGACTAAAACAATTGGGATTATTCAGCCTGGAGAAGAAAAGGCTGCAGGGAGTTGGTGAGCATTTTCTAGTACCTAAGGGGTACCTGCAAGACAGCTGGAGAGGGACTTTTTACAGTGACATGTGGTGATAGGACAAGGGGAATGGCTTTAGACTGAAACAATTTAAGTTTAGATGAGATATTAGGAAGAAATTCTTTAGTGTGAGGGTGGTGAGACACTGAGGCAGGTTGCCCAGAGGAGCTGTGGATGTCCCATCCCTGAAAGTGTTCAAGGCCAGGTNGACACTGGCAGTGGGTGACACAGGCAGTGGGTGACGCCGACAGCGGGTGACAAGGACAATGGGTGACACTGAGAGACAGTGGGTGACACTGGCAGTGGGTGACACAGGCAGTGGGTGACACTGGCAGTGGGTGACGGGGACGGTGGGTGACACCGACACTGGGTGACACTGACAGACAGTAGGTGACACTGACAGCTGGTGACATGGAAAGCCGGTGACACCGACAGTGGGTGACACGGACAGAGGGTGACCCTGCCCGCGGGGCAGCGGGGGCCCTGCAGGGTGCAGTACTCACTGTGCCCAGCAGATGGCGGTGCCGTGCAGCGCAACCCTCCGCTCTGCGCCCCGGAGAGAGAGGAGCGTTCCTGTATCCCTGCT
>VZTT01039601.1:12037-36899 GCA_013400855.1 Buphagus erythrorhynchus | reverse complement strand
CTCATGGATCTCCATCCCAGCCTCCATAGAGCCAGCAGACTGAAGGAACTCTCCAGCACACTGTCCCTCAAACATCTGTGTGTGCCACCACCCTTATGTCTAAACACATCTTTACACATTCCCTATCTTGCCTGTAGGGATTGACATTTTCATAAAATTTTATGTTTGTACATTAATAAATGTACAAATAAGAGTAAGTTCAAAGCACAAATAACGTGCTTTGTATTTTAATGAGTATTACAAGCAATTATAAAAATACCTATGAGCCTCCAGTCCTGAAATTCCAAACTCACACAGTCAAAACAAGGCAAACAAGAGTTACAAGGCTTCCCCTTATTTATTTTTAACAAGATTGGAATTTTTTTTCTGCGACTTTTACATAAGATGCATCTCTGAGTTGAAACTGGAAACCTCTACCTCCAAAACTCTATGTTTTAAGTTTGAACCTTAATGTAAAGAAAAGAAACATAACATTCGTTGTAGTATTAAGTTTAGTTTTATTTTGTGCATTTAAAACATTGAAGTCCGCCTCTGGAGTATTTGTTTGTCTGTTAATCCTATAGGAACACACATGACAAGACACTCATCAAACCACCTGCATATTGAGTCCTGCAGCACCAGGATCTTAGTGAAAGTTAAGTACCAGGAAAGGACAAACTCTCTCCTGACTTTACAGGAGACCCTGTTATACCCTGCAGCAAGAGATCCAATTACAGTTACCACCATTAGCCAATGTCAAGAAATTATTGAACACTATTAAAAGTTCATCCACAGTATTTACCTCAACCAGCTGCAACAATCATTAATTCCACTGGCAGATAATATATTGGCTCAGTTATTGCCTCTTATCTGAGATGGGCCCTAAGATAAACACGCTAAGAAATGTTTGGGTCCAAGGATTTGGGTCAACACAGTTTTAATTCATAGCAACTCTTATATTTGAGAGTCTTATTGGCTTCTCTCAGGCATCCACCTGAGTATTGTAAAGCCTGAAGAGCACACCTGGCTAAAAGCACACAGGATGACATCTCTAACCTCAGCTGATCACTTACCACCTCAGGACTGCAGAATGTCACAGAAATAAGTATTGGAGCTTAGCTTCATAAAAGGTTGGAAACTCTTATGGTTGTAAATAATACATGCATCTTTGCAAGGCAAGTTGAGGCTTTTCAAATGCTCCCCACTGAGTGCAAGAAGAATGTTCAAGTCAGTACCTTGGCCCAGCACCAGCTTATAGAGCCCCTCATGTCCATCCCTTCTCTTGAGCCCATGTGGACTGAACTTTCTGTGTGAGGGCTGACCTGACAGCACATCTGCACAGAGCCACAGCTCTATGTAACTATACTGCCAGAGCAAAAGGGTGAAAACTAAAGCTGACACCATCAGCAGAAGGGCACAGACAGGAACATTGCAAAGACATTTTAACTATCTGAAGAAGATGCATTAAAAATTTAATTTTAAAACTTTTTTCCTTGCTTCATTGCTTTATTACAGTGCAGGGTATAATCTTGAATTCAGGCTCAAAGGAATAAAACTCTTTTTTGGCAGAAGCCCATACCTTTGAGTGCCACTGAGGACACAGTGGGTAAGAAAGCTGCAGGCTGTGTTAGACTTCCCTTTCCATGGCCTAAAATTGGTCCTGACCAGCAGGATGGAGTAGTGAGTGACACTGTCCTTGACCCAAATATCAGCAACACCTCTAGTCAGTAACAGGCAGAGAAGTCAGCCACAGCACTCTCCTTAGAAAGGCCTGATGCTATGTATAGGTGTGTAAATATATATATGTAGAGAGAGAGAGAGAGAGAGATGTATATATGAGCCCTCATGATCCATGTTATGCCCTCAATCCTTCTGCCCTTGTTTAAGGGCACTGAGACCTCCAGGAGTGCTGGAATTGACCTTCTGCCCTGCCCAGCCTCTGCAGGTAGTAGAGACTCAGATAAACAATGAGCATCTTTCCAGTCTTGTCACACCCAAGTAGATTTAACAGTGATTCTGAACAGTGCATTTTTCAAGAAAGCACTGGTGCTCTCTCCTTTATGCAAACAGCAGAACATGGAGTATGTCTTTACCATGTGGAAGAAGAATCTCTTCTGAAAAATGAACTTGTAGCTACAAAAAACAGTGTGACAAAAATTTAAGTGTACTTACTGTAAACCTGACTCTTTTACATTTTAAAGAGTTGGTACTATTCCTCCATTAAAGAATTGTTTTAAATCATCTCACATCTCTAAAATAGCTAAAGGATTTTGTTTTTAATTAATCTTAATATATAAATTAATTAACTAATATAATTTCTCATTTCAGAAAGTTAATTCCATACTTAAAGAGTAAATGCTGTAATTTTGGTGCCATATAAACTATTCTTTATAGATAGAAAAGTAGTTTTAATTATCAAATCAGCATTAGCAAAGTTTTGGCAGGTGAAGGATGCTTTGATCTGTGCATGATTATGAATCTTAACTTCTGTTTGATAGGTAAGGTTGGATTTCTGCAGCTAGCAACCCCTTGTGAAACACATCTTTGTAAATGTGATTTCTGGACAGGTGCAGGCACATTGGTTAAGATTTTCAAAGGAACTGGTGACTCAAGATATTTGAAAGTTTTCAGTATTAAAGGGACCTGTGTTTCAAGATTTCCAACATTCCTGTAAACATAGTATCCAAAGTGGAATGCCCAAAGTAATACATCTGTCATTAGTCAATTAACAACCAGCAGAACTAAGCAGTTATAAATCAAAATATTATTATCATAAAACTGGTTAATGTAAAAAAAAAAAAAAAAAAAAAAAAAACCCCAAACAATCCTTAATTCCTTTGAAACTCATAATGTCTGTTAAAGGAAATTCCCAGGTCACTTAGGACTGACTCTGAAAGGAATCAGAGTTTCTGCACCAGAGGGAAGCAGCAACACAACACCTGCAGTGTCCAAGTCCCTCCAGGACAATGAGTGAGGGTTGTGAGACAACCTCTGCAGTGAGGTGTTACATTCATTAAATCCATTCACATGTCACACAGACACTGGGATAGTCCAGGGTATGGGCATGTGGGGAGGGAAGCATAGCTGAAACCTTTTAGGTTTAAACAATGTCACATTCCAACATAATTCACTGCCTTGTACAGGTGGGGTGTGCCAATTTCAGACACATTTAACTGAATGTCCTTTAGCACAGAGTGAATTTTGCACAAACTTAAGAACACTGTGTAGCAGCCAATCTGGGAGGCTGTGAACCAGCTACTGCAATAATTCAACCTGTGCTGTTATCCAGACATAAATCAGACACTCTGTGTCCTGCTGAGACAGCAAAACCTGAGATTTTCCTGGATTCCTACACAGATGAGAAAAAAAAAGAAAGCCTTGACAATGTAGTTGATGTGATGCTCAAAGCAAAGCTTGAAGTCACAGATGAAACTGAGATTACAAGGTGGTTGGAAAGTATTATAAGAATCCCATCAAACAGAACCACACAGGGAAGAGGGTTAGGAGGAATCTGCTGCTTTGCCAGTGACAACCAGCATGATTCACTAACACAAGATGATCCAATCTACAAAGACATGACATGAGAGAAGTCTCCTGTCCGACCCTCAGTAACAGCAGGAGGAACAGGCAGGACATGCTAGTTGATAACTAAAAAATGTTTGAATGAAAATACCTACAGAATAAATGGAGGACATTAGCTTGATTTTTGTCTCATATAAATGTACATCAGAACAAATCCATTGAGTTCCAGAGTTCCAGGCATATCAGAGACATGAATGAGATAAGATGCAAGTACTTGCAATGTCAGATTCAATCACCTAAACATATGTGGAGTGTGCACTTTCCTGTCTGAGATATCTCTCTAATCAGTGCCACTGAAATTTCTTCTTAGTGGAGTAAGGCAATAGATAGACTGGCTAAAGGTAAAAACAGAATCTTTTACAGCTTTAGTAAAGCTATTCAGGAATTTTCTACAGACTACTTCAGAGGAAACTGCAGTTTCCACAAGAAAACTCAGGATTTTTGAAGCGCAATGACAATGTAATTCTAAAAAAATAACAGATTTCCTTTAGGATAACAGAATTTTTTTTCACTTCTGGGGACAATTTATGTGACTCTAATGCACACACACACACACACACTCCTTTTCCTATTAATCAGAAGCCTTTTGTTTGCACGCTCCAGCGTGGTGCATTTAAGGCCATGAAAGATGCAACAAAGATGTGAAGAGAGTAAACTCAGTTTAAGAGGAGATATTTTCAACATTTATAAAGTAAAAAAATAAAATAAAATTTAATTGAAACCAAAATGTCAAAGTATTGGAACAAATTTCCCAGGATGGAAATACCTGTTCTGACCCAGTCCAATGTCTCAGTCTGAGAGGAATGTTGCATTACACCTCTCAGTCGTTTGATTCAAGCACTTGTCTGCCAGGAAAGGTCTTTAATGAACAGGTATATTTGAATCTACTTACAAAGCAATAGAAACAAAATAATTGTCATCAATAGTCACATCTTGTTCTTTTTGACAGGGACTGCAATTTATGCTATAAAAACTTTGAAAGAAGTTGAGAATTAAACTGTACTTCAAAAAACTTTCAACACACTGTGTACTAAATAGTACATTAAGACAAAAACAGACTGGCAGGATTTTGGAGAGCAATGTCCCATATTTTTACATCACCAAAGACACATTGGAGCCTTCTGAACAGTTACACTTTTGTTTGGGATTCAGTACAAGAAACCACTACCCTGAAACCTGATCATATTGCAAGTTATCTTTGCCAAAACTCATAAATTCAAGCACAGAGAAAACATATTGGGTGTCTGGAAACAGTGGAGGTAATTTTTCCCTTCAGACCTACTAGAGATTTTCACTATAATGAAAAACTCTAAGGTATCATTATAGAAATAAGTTGGGAAACTGTTTCCCAGCCAAAATAACTTGGATCCCCTTTATACACTAGGAAAAATACTCATTGAAATCATAAAAACTCTCCAGATTTACACTGTTAGCTTCCCATAAAGCCAGCTGTTGATACCCAATTATTTTAAATGCCTTGCAATGATCCCAGCTCATTTCCTATCTGGGTCACACAAGGCCCTGAAAGCCAAAGCACACAGGCAGGCTCAGAGGTGCAGGAACAGAGCAGGAAGGAGCTGCCAGCAGAGCCATTCCCAGCAATTAGAGCTCCACAAACACCTACAGACTCCCTAAAACAGAAAAATGCCTGGAATCGGGGTACCTACCCTCAAATGTCCCTGCCTCCAGGGGTCCTGAGCAAAAGACATATTTACACTGAAGAGTTTTGCATGGCTCTCTTGACAGCATGAGGCAGAACATTTTCCATGTGGAAGATTTAGCCAGTTCTTTGGTAGCTTGGTTTTTAATGAGGAAACACTTATTCCACAAAGGCAAATCACATAGTGATTTAACTGAAATTTTTCACTAAGGCACACTTTATCTAAAGATCAAAATTGTAAACTTGTGAAGCAAAACATCATAGAATTAAATGAGCAAGGGGATCAAAAGCATACATATGTGTATATATATATATATATATATACACAAGAACAAAAGTATATAAAATATACTTCCACATTATATGAACAAAAGCAGATTTTTCCAGCTGGAACTAAAATATAAAAACCTCAAAACTTTTAACACAGGCTGGAAATACTGGTTTGCAAACAATTCAGAGCAGTAATTTTTATTTGAGGTTATCTCACATTCACTGCAAGTGGACAAAATTAGCAAAATTCAAGAACATGAGTGAAAGTTGACCATACCTATTTGTAAAACAGAACTATCTGGAAATGCCTACATATCTTCTTGCAAAGATTTATTTTATTTCTTTGTATATTGGCATGCAGACAAGTCTGTGAAGAGAAATTTAGATTCTTCTGTGGATGCAACAATATTCAAAATAGGACATTTGAGTGGATGCCATGACAGACCTAGCAGGAGGTAGATTCACAATTCATTCTTGGTCTTGCAGGGTAGGGTATTATGTCAACACTATAAAACAACACAGGGCATAATTTTTCCTTTCTCGTCTCCCTAGGATTGTATTCCACTTGAATCAGGCAACTGGGAGACACAGAGGAGACTTGTGCTTCTCAGGATATGTGTTATGTTTAATTGCTGAAGGCATGAAGCATTTTAAAACGTTTGTCAATAAAATCACTATTTAGTTAACCCCAATCTCTTCAGATCTCTTGTTACAGGCAGCCTTCTGCTCTTAACATCTGGGCAGGCAAAGTGTCCAATTACACTGCTGCATTTGGTGGCTTACCAGAGCTAGATAAGGGTCCCCAGAATATCCATTTCCCTTGGTAGCTGCTTATCCCTGGCTAGGCTGATGATACTCAGCCTTCATGTCACACAAGGCACATAATCGTGTGGCACACTCCCCCTAAATCCAAAGCTCTGCGTGACCTCCCCTCTTCTGGGGCTGGACTGACATCTGTCACAGCTCCACTCTGTAATTGGTGGGGCAGGGCAAAGGGAGGCAGCAGCCAGGAGCTGAGCACAGCACTGGAGCTCCTGTGCCCCGCCTGCAGCCTGGTCCCACAGGGAAAAAGGCAGGAGCAGGCAGGAGGCTGCTGAGCTGGCTCTGGACCAGAGGGCAGGCACCTGCCAGCTCCTCCCAAAAGCCCTGGGGAACAGAGCCTGGCATGCACACTGCAAATCATCCAACTCCTCCAGATCAAGACATGGGGTTCCATCCAAAATAACAATCTACTATCAAACAGTTCCACAGCAAGATTTCTCCTTAATATGTCCCAAAAAAGAAAGCCAAGTTGTCTCCTCTGCACCAAGATAAAACTATTACTTTTTTCTTCCAAGCCCTGACATCTGCAACTATATATTACCACAAAATTCACAAAGTTCAGTTTCAGGAATTTGTCAACTTGAACCCTTTCTTTTTGTAACACCCAAATTTTCTATTGTGCCATGCTGAACTTTCATTCCTGAATAACTCTCAAAATTCAGGCATTTATCTCTTGCTTTTTCCTTAATTTTCATTTTTAGTTCCTCCTCTGCAGTTAAATCAGTCTTTAAAAGCTTATTAGGAGCTGTTGAGAATTTAATATTTTAATGTTAAAAGTCCGTCAGTGAAATTACTGAGATTCTATAGCAACATAGGCCAATTTTCTAGCTTTTTTAGAAAGCAACAGAATATGATTGTCTTCTGTTTTTCCTAGTCCATCTGCCAGCTAATGTTCAACCCCAAGTAAAACCATCTTTTCTGTTCTCTGTACTTACTTTTCCTTCACTTTTGCATCCAGTTCTGTGACAATGAACAAGGGTAGATCAGCTGCACAAATCTCTTTAAAAGCTTCTATTTTAACCTTCAAGCCTTGTGTTTGTCACTTTAAGTTTATGTGCCAAAGACATGAGAAAGTAAAAACCAGCAATTTGTCAAAGCATGATCTCTGGGGACGTGGGTACTGTTTCAGCTGTCACCATGTCACCCTATACACCTATTGATGTAACTTTTGATGTGCAGCAACAAATGGTAAACAATTCCTCTCTCAGTAAGCACTTCTGCCTGTGTTGGAGTCAGTGCTTTTGATCAATAAACCACTGAGGTATACTCCAGTAGGAATATTATTCGAAGTGTTGCTCAGGAACAACATGCTCCATGCACTATTTGCTTTCAGTGCTGTGAGCTTTTTATTTCTAGTCTCTCTTCAAGCATCTCTCCACTGCTCACTGTTTATCCACATCTCCAGTTCCAGAAAAGGATCACTGGTTTCTATTTGTGTAAGCTTTAATCAAAGCAATAGGTCACTCTCTGTATCATCATAGGCACAAATTCCAGTTCTTTCTGTGGCACCAGTACCTAACAGAACCATTTCTTCATGTTAGACTCAGCACTTACTTCTAACATAATTCTCTGGGTTCACTGAGTCCTTTTGAACTCAGCCCTGTGTTTCTTAATCATGATGTAAGGGTTGCCAGGCTGCTCCAGAGTTTATGAGACTTGCAGTAACCAACTGCTGTCAGGATGTCCAATGCTCTACACACTTCATTTTCAAATCCTTCTCCTGCAAATGCAATCCAAACCAGCTGTCTCCACCACTGCTACACAGAAGTGCCATTATCTCTATCTTAGTGTAACTAGTGACTATATGCACTTTATCCAAGCTGATGTAGATTCTACTCCTAGTACCTTAGATGTACTACTGTGTTGGTAAGTGATGTCCTTAAATCCATGCAAGCCACCATTCCCCACATTATTAGTATTACTGGTAGGCTAATATCAAGCCTAAACACTGCTGTCCCATATCAGTGGTTCCTCTTTTCTCCTCATCTCCCAGCAGTTTCTGCTGTAAACTGACACATTCAGACAGCTCTTTTCTTCTGCCTAACACATCAGAGCTCTTGTCTCAATTTTCACTTTATTAAAAAAGCAAGTGCAGAGTAGTCTGTGCTCTTGCCACTACTTTTATAGAGAGCTCACTTTTCTCAAAGTCCAGATGTTGAAGGCCTTGGGAGTGCACAACAGAATCTGTCCTTCTGTTTAGATAGCTTTTACACATTCAAACTCCCCTGGGATTTTCTTTTTCTACAAAGTTCCAGTCAGATTTCAGGACTGTCTATTATGCAGACAGTTGATAGCACTCCATCTGCCCAGTCTGTGGAATAGATGCCCTAAATGACAGATTTGCAGAATTGTGTGATACTCCATGTGATACATCCATGAGAAAGATGCAGAGGGGTTAGAACAAGATGCTCTTTATGATCCCTTCCAATCCAAACCATTCTATGGTGCCATGAATAAACTTTTCTTAGAATTGTTTACTGAACCCTTATGTCAATTCCATATCTTATGGTTTTCCTCATGAATGTGCAAACCTTCACCTTTACACTTAGCAACACAACCTGTGCTTCACTGCTGTTCTTCCCTGTATTCTGTCTTCTACTTCAAAATTCCACATTTGTCACCTTTATTAAACTGTTCTCCTTGACTTACTCTCCCCTTGGATTCACTGGATGTTAGGGAAGCTTTATCTTGCCTCTAAAAAAACACTAAAAACTCTTTGAGGCTCACATTCTGTGTGCATTTTCCAGTGCTGAACTGTGCTTTTGCAGTGCCAGATTAAACCCTTGGCGTGGGCTTTTCTATGATGGTGTACCCAGCAGAACAAAATTCTGAATTATAAATTAGCACACAAATCAAAATCCAAGTTTTGAGAGGACCAAAAATACTTGCAGACTCCAAAGCATTTGGCAGCAGCTTTTTAGGTGGAAAAAATTATTTAGGCTACAAAAAGTTAGAGCATTAGCTGACATCTGACAAGGCAATATTTTTAATGCCACTTTTCATTTTGAAATGCTGGAATACATTATGTTGCACAGGGATGTCAGACACACTGTGAATGTCACAGTCAACTAGCAAAAAAAATAGTCAGGGCTATTCCCAGAATTAAATTCCCATACATGAAGGGTTTCCCTCCTGCCTTGCTGCTGCAGCACTTTTCACAGCTCTGCTACAACATCATGTTCTCTGTGACACCTTTCATCTGAAGATATCAAAGCAAGCCACAGACTCACACTAATAACAACTATTCCTTGAATACTTATGAGGTAAGGAATTACTATAACATCCAGTTTATTGACAAGAAAACTGAATCAGTTTTGTTAATGAGAAAACTGATTTAGAAATTTGTTAAACCGAGTTAGGAATTGATTAGAGGTGACAGATGTCAGACTTAACCCCTGAATTCTTGGCTCCCAGCCCCAGATAACACACGCACACTTCTCAGCAGTCTCCAAGTGAACTCAGTGTTTTTGCCATGCCACCAGTCCAGCTGCAGGCAGATGAAGGTATTCCTCCCACGCCCCTGAGCAATTCATTACATTACACTCTACCCTTATTACAACAAAGTGGTGCCATTAAAGCCCATCCTACAGAGCCCCACAGGAGCGTGTGACCAGAATGAAAGCAGCAGGGCACAGTTCACCAGCCACCAGTGAAGCACTTTACCACAACATGCTTTCAGAAGCAAAAGCCTCATTTTAAATAAAACAAAAACTTCTGCTTTGATAAATGCTGGCTGCTTCAAAAAGATATTCTGTTCTCAAATCTCCCCAGCTAAATGCCACCACAGCTGTAAGGGTGAACCACGTGTGTAGTCAGGCTGGGAATTATCCATATAAATAAAGAGCACAGCTTGAAACATTGACTTTTTCCTGATCAAAAGGGCCTGGGAGGCAACTGGACAGTTTGGATCAGGCAAAGGATAGGGCTTTTATTATTTTCAAAGAATACCCCAGTGAATAGAGTAGCCAACGTGGCCCTGGTGGCAGTGATATGTTCTAACACTCCCCTCATCCCACACAAATTACTTAAAAGCTTGGCTTTGGTTCTATTTATGGTTTGGGGTTTTTCCATTTTTCTTTTTGTTTAAGAACTTCTGTAGGGAAAACCTGAAATACAATCAATTCTTTTGTGAGTCTTTTTAATATCATTGCCTGTCTAAGCTACCTCCCACACATACCAAATAATGAATTGCAAATATTAACAAAGAAATCTTCTCATAGGTCTTCATTTTAACAATATTAAAAAAATAGGTACCTAAATTCTATCAAAGTACATTTTTATTTAACTATGAATTTTCATATTAGTTTTCTTTGTATATTCCAACCTGAAATGAATAAAGGACACAGAAAAATCCCTTTTCTTCCTGTTTTTATCTAGCTTCTTTCACTAGTTATGCTGAAATGCGAAATTCAACAGGAAAAAAATTATTCATGAAAAAAATCAAACTCATGAAATATTCACACTCTTACATTTTGTAAAGCTGTTCTCTTTAACCAAACTTAAAGGATTTAGGGATTTAAATAAAGGCCTGATTACAATACACTGATGAAATTTATGGTCATATTTTGAAGGCCCAGATCCATATTCTAAAGATATGGAAGTCATGTATCTTCTTCAGAAACACCTCTTTTCTTTTCTCACTCTTCCATCAAATACCTTCATAGCTTCTATATTAGAGTCTAAGAGACAAGGAAGGAAGACGATCTTTTTTGGCTTTTTTAACATCACTATGCAATACTTGTAGATTAAATCATGGAAAAAAACATTCCAGAAGATTACAATCTGATGCAGATGGGAAAAGCAGCAGAGCCAGGCAGGGTAAGGAATGTTATCAAAAACGCCTGTTTGTGTCTCATGGTCCAGAGTGCAAAAGTACAAACATATTTTCTTTAAACACCCAGAAATTCGAATTCTTTCTGAGGCATGATAATGCTTAAACTCTCCACCAAACAAGGAGAAGCTGGATTTGAAAGAATCAAAGCCAGATTTCCCTAGCAGAGTGTCCAATCCTGAATGCCTGAGAGGTTAAACACAAAACCTTTGGGAAGAGAGAGGACAAGAGAGACCCAAGAACTTAGACTAGCAGGGGACTGGACTAAAGCACGATGCTGAAACAGAATTTGGTGATACAAGGGTAAAGACAGACATATATGAAGATAACAATTAAGAGGAGGTATGCTAGAATAGGAATTTGGAGACAAGGAAAATACAAAGGGCTTTGCTTTTCCAGGTTCAATTTCATGGAGTCACAAGGCACCCATGTGATTTACTACCAGGCTGCTGAAGGCAGAATCTCAGAATGTCTATTCCAATTTGTTATTAAATAATAGATGGGAGTAAACAACAAAGTACTCAGAAGTTTCTAATTAAATGTATGGATGGCACTGTCAGATCTAGTTACACATATTGAGTCAATGAAAAGCTTCACAGATACAGACCTGTAACACCAAATACAGGAAATGGATGTGTGCACTGAAACTCAACAGGTGACACAACCTGTAAATGCCACCTGTAGCAGCAGATACTGCTTTACAACTGGGTGATGACAGCATGATGGGTTTATACACACAAAATTTTGAAGTATTGCAATATTCCTTTCCTTCAACACTTTCACACCAATATGGGTTGATCAGCCATTGAACTTCAGCTGCCACATATTGGCACTAATTCATTGACCTCAAGCCAGTGCTTGAAGACTGACTTCAGCTGGGTGCAATCTCCCACCCTACTTACCCCTTGCTGAAGGGCAGGGAGGGAGTCTCACCATCCCATACAGGCATGGCTTCTGCTTCTCCTCCAGTTAAGTCCTTATGGGTGCTTCAATATGCACATAGCACTGATTACAGCACAAAGCACTTTGGATAGTGTCACACACACAGTATTTCCTGTGTCATAGGCAAATGTCTCTCTCTACTCTTCCCCTACTCACAAAGGGGAAGAATTAGACAAAGTGCCCTACCTTGGCTGTAAAACAAATCCAAGTTTCTACTAGGTGGGACTGGAAGCCAGAAATATCTGGCTCCTTGTTTCCATCCACACAGCACATTACAGTCACCTCAGAGAAATGAAAGTTTATATCTTAATACATTTAGTAAAGGCTAAATCTAGTCCATTACATCAGTGAGAACATTTAGGGGAAAATACTACTGATTTGCCATATTAAGTAATGTCTTTATGCAAAATTCACAACTGCTAGCATTCCCCTTAGCTTTCAGTACCCAGTTTTTAAGAGTATTCTTTCCTCCAGATAAATATTGACAGTCAGCAGTCGATTGTTTGGATCACAGCAGTACATTTTAGCTGCAGGATTTAGGCTGGAGTCTGTTTTGGGGCTGTGTATGCCTAGAGCTAATAACAGAGGTTTAGGCCCTGGGACTAAACATACTTCTGAGCTTACAAAACCTTTCAGATTTTGTCTGTCTTGGAGTGTATTACATAAAGTTGTGAGTTCATACCAAACCTTCTTTCTCTGCCCACAAGCTAGAAAGAATTTTAAAGTGTTGGGAGCACGACCTGACCTGCTGAATGTGTGCAAGCTGAGAGAGCAGGTTTTGTTGCAGGCTGAACAACCTGAAAACAATCACATCTCAGTATCAGAGCCCTGAGTTGCATGGCCTGAACAGGGGCAGCTTAAACAGATCTTCCTTAGGGTCCTAAGCAGCTCAGAGTCTGGGAGAAAATTCACTATTCTTCACTACTTTCATTTCTCTCCAATTAATTATATTTTTCAAAACAAAGGGATGTAATTCATCAGCATAAGAAATGGTGCCAAGAAAAGGACAGACCCCTTTTTAAACATTCTCTGCACATTCCTTCACTGGCCAGCTGATATTGCCTGAGATGTGCCTTGTGGCTAAGGCCTGAGGGAGGAGAGCAGAATCCTTAAAGGGGTGGAAACCTGGGAGGGTGGGACTGCTCTGCTGGCCCCAGTAAAGAGCACAGCAGGTGATTGAAGAGCATCAGTGGATAGAATGAAACCTGCTGAGAACATGTTCACTGCTATTAGCATGTCATTGGGCTTTATATTTTGAGGAAAAAAAAATCCCAAAGCACAATTTAGCATAAGATGAAGGAAACTACATAGTTGTAATAATGTGTAAAATTTGGGTGATGGGGTTAGCACAGGTGTGGCATCGCAGGTAGAAGGGCTTTGGGGTCCCACAGTCACTACCTCTATGAGTGCCAAAGAGATGGCATTGGTTTCCTTGGATCTCTCAGCTTTGCCTGTTTCAGTATTTGTAGATTGTCATGCTAAATACCTGACACAGGCACTTTTATCCTCATACACAACTCTTCCACATCTATGAGTGTTTTCTGGTCAGGTATCTATAATACAGCTCTAAAAACTCCTTTTTTGTCTCAGTCATCCTTTGAAAATATTAACTAAAAATAAATCTAGAATACAATCTCCAATGAATTTAAATCCTAGGTACAGCAAAAGCAATTGTTTTACAGTATGTGGCATTTCTGCTTCTCTTTCAGTAGATATTAGTTTATAGATTCACTATGGTGAACACATTTTTGCTGATATCCTGATAAACATTTCTGACAGGGGACCTCAACTACTTACAGCCCTCATAAACTAAGTATGAAGCAAGGCAGGATGATCCCACAGAAGCTGAGCAGTATTTTAATAACAAATCTGTTATAACTATCTGGACTCCTTCCTTGTGCAAATTCAATTAATTCAGGGATGTGTTTCTCTATGATGACAAGTTTCTACCTAGAATGTTGTAAAATTCCTCCAGTACTTTTTTTGCTGGAGAATCTGAATAATCACAAAATGTTGAGATATTGTGATGAAGAGATAAATACCTTTAAAATATACATAATTATGAGTATTGCCCCTTAATAACTTAATTTTTATGACAAGATATATTCAGTAAATGCAGTAAATATTCATTCTTACCACAAGACTGCTGTCCAGAGAAAGTCTCTTCCCAAATTCCCTTTTCTGTAGCTGTCTTTTTCTCTCCATAGCTGAGGTTATTTGTTTTCCTTTTGATTGACTAGAAATGTCAGATTGCTTTCAGCATCACTGGGGGAAAAAAAAAAAGTAAAATATTTAAATGCTTATTTCAATATCCTACTTAACTGTTACTGTCTTTCATCATTAACTTTGCAATAACCCAACAGCTAATAACTTTGTGTTTCTAGTAGGCTGTGTTCCAAGAACAAATTTTCTGTGCCAAAAAATCTAAACTCTCCAAACAGAAATATTACCAATATGTTTGGGTCACTTCTCAAAGGAAGAATAAAAAAAAAAATCTGCTACAACTGTCTTTAGCAATACACCCATGTTTCCACAGTCTTTTGAACTGGGCTGGGAGCTGAATTTGCAGAGCCAATGAATTACCTGAGGCTGGGCAGTGGGAGGGAAACAGTTTGTTTCACATTAATTGCACTCCTCAGTAAGCCCTGTTTGTTGGCACATCTGTGCTGCTACTGTGATGTACAAATTTTGGACCTAAGCCTGAAGAGTTCTAAAAGCTTTCAACTTTCATTACCCTTAACGAGAGACAAATGCCCTCAGCACTTTCCTTAAGTTTTTAAGGTCAAAGATTCTGCTTAATAATCAGGTAGTCCCACTGCCAGTACAGAACAGCCAGGGAATTCAGCCCATAAAGCTACCACAGAGGGAAAAAAATCTTTCCAGTTTTGTAGGGTTTGGTAATTCCTGGCCAGTGGTTTCTACTAAAGCCAAGCCACAGCTTACAAGTAACAACTACAAGTCCTCTCCTAAACGTTCTTATTGCTATGTGTATCTGAAAGTTTCAGCTTGTATTTTAAGATATTAATTGTTTCTGATACAGGAATATGGGCAAAGTTAACGAATTTATTCAGGATTTACAGAAAGTAGGAGAACGATAACAGAAATCAGAATCTGGCCTAAATTAAGACAGGCAGATATATACTGAGTACAGATATACTCATATCCATGCAAACAAGTTCTCTTGCATCTCATAGTGACTGAATTTACTATATCATAGTTCCATTGACTGAAAAACAGGACTTGGCAAAAGAAGAAGATCTGTGTGTTTCTGATCCTTTTTGCTTGTTGTGAACATCACCTTGGGTCACACACAGCCAGGTGATGCACAAATAGCTCTGCTGTAGGGTAGCACAGCTGGCACTTCCAAAAGCAGCCTTGCACATGCCCTTCAGACATGTTTGCATGCCTGTGGATAGACCTGACTTCTCACGCACCTGTGAACGATCCCATCTGTCACTGTGGGGATATCAAGCGGATAAAACCTTCACAGCTTTTTCCTCAAGCTGACCCGAATGCTCTGCCAGGAAGGCACACAGGAGCCTGAATGTGGGCCAAGCACTGCAAGGAGAGCAGGATGCCCCAGGCCCAGCCACTGAAGCCAGCTGGAATCCAGAGGGCTCCCAGAGGCACACTGGGGTCATGGGGTATGGCGTGGGCATCACACTGGGACTGCTCTTCTAAAGCACTTCCCATAGGGAAGCTGTGAGTGCTCCAGCTACCCAACCATGCAGTGCTGAATCCAGCCTGCTATTCAACAGCACCTTTTATACTTCTGGTTTATAGTCATACAAGACCAGAATCCAGGCCATTCTCTCCCAAACAGATAAAAGTTAACTTCTGAGAACATACACCTAGAGTGGCAGGAAAATCTGTTATTGCACTGTGCTCATTCCTGCCTTGCGGGGTTTTCTTCAGGTTTACCTGAAAGCCCTTGCTTGCTTTTTTTGTAGTTCCAACCCTAAAACTACACATGCTATTTAATTCAGCTAATACGGAATCTCAATGGTGTGATATCACATAATTCCTATTGTTTCCTGATTAGCAAGTGAAAGAAACACCGCAATAGGTTTAAACAAACACAGCAGCAATGTATTACACTGTGTGTGTGATTATGCCAGAAATTAGCAAACTACATTATGTAATCATTATATCATTCTCCTGAGCATGCATCAGGCCTGGAGAGCATGATTTCCACCAAGGGAGCCTTTGTTGAGCACAGAACCACTCAGAAATGAGCTAGTGAGAGCTACAGCTGGAGCCAGTAATCCCCACGGAAGGTCAAGTACTTAATATAAAAATATTAAGTATATAGTACTTAAGTGCATGAAGTTTCTGTCTGCAGGTACTTGGTGGAACCACCCAAATTCTAGTTTAGAAGTAAAAGCAGGAAGGATTATTATTAATTATTCCTATAGTTTATATGGTGCCCTGGGCACTTGAAGTGGATTTACTGTAGCCATACCTAGCATAGCACAAGGACCTGCTCACGTACTGGTGCAGCAGCTCCAGACCAGCTGGCTCCACTCCTTCCCCTGCACACACCATGGGAGCTCCTACCTCTGCTCATTACCTTTAGCAGGCTGTCACACATCTCTCTGAAGAGTTAACCACCTAAGGCTAGACACACAGTTTTGAATCACAGGTAATTATCAGACAAGATAATACAATACATCACCTGTACCAACACATGTTGATGTCTCAAAGTACCCATCTCAGAAGGCCTTTAAAGAAAAATGATCACAAGAGAAAAACACTTAAAAACAGAACAAGTTTCCATCTTTTTTGTGCATCATACTGCTTGTCACAAGGAAAAAATGACCCTCCCAAGAAAATCTCTCCTCCTCTGAGACCAAACAAAAGACTAACAAAAATGCAAAATGGAGCTAACATGTCCACTGGGAAGCTCAGCAGAGAACAGCTGTCCAGATGGAACAGTCTTGGAACACAAAAGTGCTGAGAACCAGTTTGTCCAATCATCAGAAATCCTATTTTTGTGTTACCAAGAGAATAGACTGTAGAAATTTACCTGCCTTCCCTGACCAATTTGCTTGTCAATATGTTTACAGCAAAGACTCCAATGATCAGCATTCAGACCCTGATGGTCCCATTTAACTGGGTGGAACTGTGAACTATTGCAAAGTCACATCTGATTTATGGAGTCTTGACCCATACTGCACTCACACATGTATATTTCCAAATCTTTGGGGGCTCATCTTCCAGTTCTTTGTGTTGCAGGAAATGTTTCTGCTGTAGGACTCTTCCCTAAGGGACTATAGAGCTCATCTGTGTTGAGTATATGGGGGCAGGCACTCAGTAATGAAGGCTGTATCTCCAAGAAGTGTATGAGGATCAGTCTAAGAGAATGCAGGTCCCAGATGATGGCCCAGTGTATTCTCAGGTTTGCACTGAGATCAGGGCAGAAGGTTTTGTACAGACATAAAAAAAAAATTCTCAGAGGAAGACCCAAGTGTGATCTTGCTTCAATAGGGTATTACTCTCACTGCTCAGGAAGCCAGCAAGCCAGAGGCATCAGCTTGATTGTGTATCCTAAAGTGCAGTATTTTTAGTACTTAGTACAAGAATGTTCATTATTTCAGGAGATGGCTTGAAAAGTATGCCCTGGAGAAATGGTGTGATTAACACAGAAAAGCACTCTCTAAAATCTATGCAAGAAATTTCTTGCATTATAATACCCTCTTCATTTCTAGTAGTAACAAAGGATGATTGATGTATATTGCTTCAGCTGATGAAAACGTACAACATCATATTCCTCAGATAGGCATCCAAGATATTTTCAGGCATTTTGAAACTGCAGTCACATTTCAACAGTTATGCCAACATATGCCAGCTGGGAACTAGCACACAGTATATCTGTTTGGTAACTGGAAATGGACTATATTTATTTTTCTCTCACAAACATGTATAAATTTAACAGTTATGACACATGACAAAAATGACAGCTCTGCAAACAACATCCTTTTGTTTAAATTCAGGGTAGATGCAATGCAGCCTCCCTACTTTTGGCTTTGCACAACTTAATGCTGCCAGAAGGCAAAACACCCGTGGGGCAGCAAGGTATTCCCTCTCAGCAGCCAGCTTGTCTTTCCCAGGTGTTAACAAGAGGAGAGGATTTGTGGTTTGTGGAAATCTAACTGTTGGGTAACAGAATGAGGCTATAGTTATACAGTGATCACCTTTAAATGCTTTTTCTACTCTGTTAGCCCTGCTTGCTTGACAGCCAGGCTTTAAGACTGAGAGAAGACAATCAGAACTGGTATTATACCCCAGCAAAGAGAGGAGGAGGAAAGTAATATCACTGGCATAGGTCAGGAAGCAGCAATGAGAAAGTAAAGATTGTCATCAATGCAAATGTTAGTTAGAATGAACAGGTGACCTGAAGGTGAAGAATTTTATATCTCATTACCAATCTGTGGACTGCTTCAGTTTCCTAGGAACCTAATTGAATTGAGTCTGTCATTTTGCAGCTGGGTTTCTTTTGCCAGCTCTGGTGTCAACACCAGTGAGCATACACTGGCTTTTGTTGTGGTCTTTGTTGGGAAAGTATAGTAAGTACAGTTTATCAGGGCCTCCCCTGGAGAGAACTGGAAGAAAAAAAAGATTCCAGAATTAAAGAGTTGATGTTTGTTTAACAGATCAACATCTAGCTCTATAGAATCACTACATTTATCTTGCTAGGCATAGGCCAGTAAAGATATACTAAGTTTGCACTAATGAACTGGATTATTTCCCTTGGATTTTTTAGGGGGGTTGCATTTTTTCTTCCCCTAATAGCAGAGTATTCAAACCATTTTGCCTAGTCATTAAAAGGCAACCGTGAACATGGTTTCATTTCCACACCCTTATCTCTCCCCATCGTGGTATTTAGCTTGGTCATGACTTTAAGTGACAAAGCAGAAAAATAATTCCTAAATTCTCCCTCGAGTTGGTGTTTCAAAATTAAACACTTGGGAAATAGAAAACTGCAACAACATCAGCACTTCTGCAACCTGACACTTAGCTAAATGCATTTTGTTTTGCCCCAGTGTATTTCACAGCAGCACTGTGGGCAGGCCCTGCCTAATGCCAAGTACTCCCAGGTATTTGCTGAGGCTGGTCAGCAGTTCATTAGCACTAATGTACATGTCATGCACTCACACCCACTGGATTAGGTTGCTATTTAGATTAGCAAGCTGCATTTTTGCAGACAGGGAAGGAGAATGTGCCATGTGCCAGCATTAATGAGTTAATTAAATTAGAAAAATTCCAATGCAGGAAGTTAAAATGCTCAGATGACTAGAATATTATGGAAATTACAAGACAGCAAACACAGTACTGCTGTACTATTCTGCCTATATACCTAGATATGGACTGGCTTTGGAAAGTTGCATTAAAATATATGTCAAGTGGTTCTGAAATATCTGGGCAGAATAATATTCTTTTCTAGTTTTTGTTGTTTTCCTGTGGAATAATTAATTTTCATACACCCCAAATTTCTTACAATCTCTAAAGCTGTTACAAAGTTTATTGGAACTGTACAGGCAATGCCAGAGTCAACTGTGCCCTGCAAGTTATTTTGTGTTATTTAGTGGTCCTATATTTCTGACCGAAAACTTTCCAGCAGTCATAAAATCATAGAATGGCTTGGGTTGAAATGGACCTTAAAGATCACCTTGTTCTGACCCCCACACCACATGTAAGGATGCCCAACTAGACCAAGTTGCTTTAAGCCCCTTCCAACCTGGCCTCAAACACTGTCAGGGATGGGGCACCCACAACTTATCTGGACAACATGTGCCTCACCACCCTCTGAGTAAAGAATTTCTACCTAAGTCTCTCTGCTTTTAGTTTAAAATCATTCCTCCTTGTCCTACCACTCTGCCCATTATATACTAGGCCATGATAAAGTAGCCCCCACAAAATGTGGGAAGGGCCAGAGCTAGACAAGGAACCTTCTCATCTTTCACCCTACCTTGGCAGAGTGTTGGACTAGATGATCTCCACAGGTCCCTTCCAACCCTAACTATTCCATGATTCTTTGATTTTTTTTGTGATTTTAATGAAGTACAATGACATTGACACATGGCAGTCTACAAAAGGTTGACTCATTTGAGAGCCAAATGCTGCGGATCTCTCCTGCCCTTACCCCAACCCTCAGAAAGGAACCAGTAGAGCACATAAGATGGTCTCATGCAATTCCTGATCACTTGCCAGCAAAGAAGAGACTCTTAGCAGAATGTTCTAGAAACACAGCATTTGAAATAAAGCATCCCAGCTCTAAATTCCACCCTGTTTCAGCCACAGTTTTCAAAACATATTTATGCTTTCTTCATGCAAGGTAATCCTCCGTTTATTCAGCAAACTAAACAACCAGTAAAGCTTTCTATAGCTTTATAGTTTGCTCCTAGGATTTAAACAAGTTAAGATTAAGGGCTTAAATCCAGCAAACCTATCAGTAGGCTCAAAATAATACCAGGAATTTCAATACATCAGAAAATAAAGAATATGGCATTAAAGATGTTATTACCATGACAGCTGTCAAGATGAATTGCATGAGAAGCATTTAAAAGATTTATCTCTCAGTATCTCACCAGGTTAATTAAATGGATGCATGCATTCATTTAAGAGGATAAGGTAGGTTGCAGTGACATAAAATGAGAGGGCACAAGATTATATTCTTTCAGCATTAACAAGAATGGGTTGAACCAATATCATTTCCGTATTCTGTAATAAGCATGATTCATCCATTGCCATTTTCAGCTCTCATTTTCTTTCTGGCAGAAAAAGAAAAAAAAGACTATGAACATTTATAGACTAACATAATCAAAGCTTTAACCTTTTCAGTGTTTTCTATTTGGATTGGCTGTCCATTTTTATCATAGGATTTCAGGGCCATGCCTCAGGGAGGAGAAGAATCACCAGTAAATTACACCAAAGAATGTTGAAAGGTCAAAGGATTACCCTCCCCTGTTTGCTTTTATGGGACATATGAAGCATTCATATTATGCAATAAAATTATCAAGACAAAAATGAAAGATAAGCAGACAGAATGCATTAATCTGTAGTCAGGGCAGCATGGGAAGAAAAAGGATATATTATAGTGTTATCATCAATAAAAAACAGATTATGACAATGGTGTTTCTGTGTCCTTAGCTTCTGCACTGAAATCAAATCCTTCAGAACATCTTAGACCTGTAACCAAGAAAGAGATATCCAAGCATGACTGAGGCTATTCAGGCTGAAGGAAACATTAGATCCAAAGCTCCCATTTCTTGGCTCATTTTCTAACCACCTATTATTATATATTACTTATTACCAAATACTATTATAAATGATGTGAAATAGGTTGTTATGTGGTAAACATGGACTCCCTTAGTCACGGAGCCTCTTTCAGCAAGGCAAGGCTGTTAATCTGCAAAAGGCATGTTCTGAACACCACAGCAGCTGCCTCTGGGGGTTTCAACACACACTTGTCTCCCTTGGGAACCACAGCTGAGCTCAGTCAGAAACAGGCAGTTCCAGCCACCTGCAGAAGCTGAACTCCAGGACCTGAGGAAATTTCACTGTTACTGTTCACAGACCTACAGGGTTATGTGGTGATTTCAAGGTTCAAAAGCAAATGCCCCATTTATATCCCAATAAAGGCTCCTCTGGCATCAACTAGCCACAACCTCTAATCTAGTACATCATTAATAGGGCCAGTTATTTCTCATGGTAAAGCAGCTGGCTGGCAGCAGAAAACCAACAAAAATCTCATCAAATCTCATCACTGAATTACAAATCTTCTTCAGAGGCAGGGACATCCAGTTCATCTAATATGTTCCAATATTCAGAAAAAGAAATGCAATTAAATCCAGCATCTGAATCAGTCTGATAGACAACTAACTGGAGGAAAGAGTTTAAAACACAAGTTCTCTATGTTTTGCTAAGTTTGATTTGTGTTTTCTTCTCATTTTTCTTTCATCAGAATAAATCAAGGCACTACTCAAGAAAGTCCAAGAATTTCAGACCTACATGTAAGATCTGTATCATGATCTCTGTTTCAAGCAATGGTGGACTGCCAATTCACTTTCTGAAACCAGAACTCGGAGCTTTTGAAATGTGCCTAAAGATCCCTCCCTCTCTGAGGCAGATGCATTTCAGTCAGTATCTCTTTTGCCTGCCCATCTGTTGTAATCATAGTCCAGAGGGACCACTAAAAATCATTGTTTCATTGTGTGCTCCCCACCCCTTCCACCTGCACTGCTAAAAGAGATGGTCATGTCTGCAATGGCCGCAGTATCCCAAATAAAAGCAACTCTTTTTGGTCCTCCTTGCCAGCAGAGATTAAAGGAATGAAAGATCATTTATTTACTGTGGCATTCCAGCTCAGTGGATATGAGCAATTATTAAACCATCTTAGCATAGTGTCCAGACATCTGGTTTTACTCCTCAGAGCACTGGGTAACACTTCAAAATGTTCACATGGCTCAAAGGAAAACTCCCAATATAAAGTAAGTAAAAATGTTTCCTTAGTTACTAGTAGCAGGTTCAGCATCCAGCTCTGTGCATCCTTAGATAACCAAAGTCATTTGCATCACAAGGAAATGTCAGTGTCTAGGCTGCAGAATTTGTTCCTAATGAATCTGTGGCTTTGTGGGTTGTAACACAGTGTTTCATATTTCACCTTGCTGTATAGACACTCCCAGTGGGCCAGGGGCTGTCCTTACATTACAGGCAATAAACTCATGATGAAGGTATTAGCTCAATAACAGCCCAGAAAAGAAGCTGAATCAAGCTCATAATCCCATTCTGTCCTGTGAAAAATAAGGGAAGATAAGGTACAGTGAAATTCATGTTATCCCTCCATGACCTGGGAAGGGGGCAGCTGAGAAAGGGCTCCACTCCTCTGTTTGCATGATGTGAAAATAGCTCCTCCACCCCCACCATGACTAAAGTCCACTCTGGGGAAGAGCAAGAGGTGAAAGACAGCACTGATCTCTTCCAGCCAAAGCAGAACTGAGCCCCTGGTTTGAAGGGATAGACTAGCAGGGAGCAAAGCAAGAGCACACAGCCTCAGTCAGCTGAGCAGCTCCAGGTGCTGCACAGAACACCATGCATATTTCTATCAGAAAATATTCATGTATTAGTTATTTTTCTGTGCAAATGCCTTCAGAGCTCTGTAAATCCGTGCAGTTAGGACAGCAACAGATACAGCTCCTTGGACCCTGCAGTCACCTCTGTTCACTGCTGCGGACAAGACACACGAGACGTGGTACCAGAGCAGAATTTGGAGGTGCCAGAAGTAATTTAGCTCCTGTAAGGATGGGAACTGAAATCCTTCAGCTGGTTCCCCACCTTTTCAGCCTTCACAGAAGTTACAAGTCTACTCTCATTTCAGCTGACCTAACATCATCTAAGGATGACCTAAAGAACTCAGCTCCAACTCTCATGAACGCTTCAGCAGTGTCTGTAGTTCATGGTCACTGCAGAAAGGTGACAGGGTACAACTCAGATCTACCACCTTCAGTTTTTTTTGTGGGATGTATTCCCTATACACTGAGGAGAATATATAGACAAAAACTCCAGGCAGATATCCCAGCCAATATAAGTTCACTTAATTCTTACACAGCAGAGCATGTAGGACTGTGGGATATCAAGACCATAAAATTGAAAGGAATTGATACACATTGATTAAACTCAATCTTCAGCTTATGGCCAAGGAAACTATCATGGAAACATTAAAAATGAATGATGTTCTCTCTTCATGCATATTTCCTTAATGGTGACAGAACACTGCACAGTGTTGGCATACCAAACAGCCCTCCACCTCTTATCCCTGCAATTCTAGAACAATCTCATCTCTATTGCTGAATTCAGCCTGGGCCAAAAGGATAGAGACAAACTTTATGGAAATCATACAATTGCAGCAAAGATGATTAAAGTATTGACTTGGGAATGATTAACCAGTCCCTTCATAGCAGCTTTAAACAATGACAAAAGAGGAGACTAAAATGTCAAGGAATGACCATCCACACAAGTTCGAGGGACATATCCTAACACTAGAGACAGCGAGAAATTGATTAGGTTTATTGACAGTAAGCTGAAAAGGAATAAAGAGGGGGAAATGATGCTGAGTATCTGAAGAAATTACTTAAGTGAAATCCAATGCAGAGAATCAAAGGAACACTTGTCATATGAAAAAAATGAGGCAGGATGAAGTACAAAAAAAAACAAGGAAAGTGAGAATGCTGCCAGCAGTGAGATGTCCAACAACCCTGATGAGGAAGAAAAGAGCCTGCTCTGCCTTTCTTCTCAGCATCTCTGTACTTTGCTGTAATTCATCCACATTAGAGACAATTAAAGGCTTTTGCTTTAGAAAAAACATTACTCCATCCTTCCTCCCCATGTCATCAGCTGCTGGATGTGGTTATTCCAGTTCCTCAGTGTGAAGACTGCTTGTCACACACTGATTTCTAATTTGTCCATCTGCCAGAAGTGTAATGAAAATGTAAATTTAAAAAAATAATAACGAATTTCCTACTTAAGAGGTTCATAGCTCTTCTTTCTATGTTTTATATCATTCTCTCAGTCTTTAGCTCACCTGTGTGCAGTTCTACCAAGTGAAATGTCAGTGAACATATAGACTGCCACCACAGATAATAATCCAACACTTTGGTATTATGGATACAGTACTATCCAGAAAATATTATAAAGGAAGGAGCTATACGATTAGAATTCCTTAGTCTCTTGAGCATCTGTCCATTTTGAATGCAAAGTAAAAGCAGTTCAACTACAAA
>VZTT01039601.1:1321-12028 GCA_013400855.1 Buphagus erythrorhynchus | reverse complement strand
GAAAAAAAAAAAAAAAAAAAACAAAAAAACAACTCCAACCAAACCAAAACTACTGGCAATTCATAAGTCAGTTATTCACTAAAATCTGAAAGATGTCTTTGCTTGTAGAAACAACAGTTGGGTTGGCACCGAATTTTTCATCCATTTTTTTCTATAGAATTTATGTAATGACTCAAAGTGGATAATTTTTACCTAGATTATTTCTTGGAAATAATACTATGAAGATTCAAATAAAGCCTTCAAGTGTATAGTTTACACACCTCTCCAGATTTGTAATAACCAAAGTTATTCAATATTACTATTTAGCTCAAAATATAGCTGAGGAATAAAAAGTATTATTAGTATGGATGGGAAAAGTGTTAATTCACTTTGTGTTCTAAATGATCCATTGTGAATATGAAAGTGAATTTCAAGACTAAATATAACCTTTGAGAGATTTTTTTTTCTACATAAGTTTTATTAATTCAGGGTGGATTGGGGAAAAAAAAAACAGTTCTGAGCATAAGCAAGGAAGAAAAAAAATCTACTTGGTTCATTTCAGGTAAACCCTAAATGTTTACCCATATTTTGAGTTGGAGATTTAGGTGATTCACTGACTTCTCCTGTCTCAATTTCTCCACTGCCCTATGAAGGTAGTAATATATAAGTGTCATTTACTGAATAAATCCTCTGTGTCAAAGACTTTAATAGTGAAACTTTCTATTAGTGTTGCTTCTCTGTGTCATTACTCTTCTCTATCTACCAGATGTGCACATCACTATAAACTCAAACAGGGGAATAATCCTCTCTCCAAACTCTGTGCTGTGCCATGGAAGACACTCAGTTTTCATTCACGTCTTTGCTGTTCTGTCAAAATTAATTTGATGGGAGAAATTCAGCTGGAACTGAATTAAAGCCAACAAAGAAAAGATTCTGCCACCAAAAGCAGCTATATAGCTGAGACAGATATCCTCTAGTCCCTCCACAGATCTAAACCTATCTTCCCTGCAGGGGAGACTAGGAAGCATTAAAGCAGCATTAAAAAAAATGATTAGAGTAGGCTTCTTTTTTCTTTAATAGTGGGGAAATTAAGCAGATTGCTGCAGTCTTCAGTGCTGTTCACCTCTGATTTTCCTTGTTGGCACACAGTAATATTACCTGCAGCTACTGGAGAGAAGAGAAACTCTGAATGGGACTCCAGGAAAGGGAAAAGAAAAGAAGCAGCCAGTAGGAACTTCATGGGACTTCTTGCTTAAGGGTGTGCCCTCAACACACAAAGTTTCAGATCCTTCCCCCCCTTCTTGGATGAGGATCCTGTGTGTGAAATCTCCACCTCTGCTTTGCCCACACCTGGCTGAGCCACCACATCCAAGCTGAGCATGGCAGGAGCTAAAGGGATGTACCCTCAACTGGTGCTGCTTAAGTCAGAGACCTCAGGAGGGACCTCAGTTATGCCTTCCAGGGTTATACACTCTTGAACTCTGCATCCAAGCTCAGAATGCTCAGTGACACAAGGGATCCAAACCTGGAATTCTGGTAGAGAGGAATAAGTAAAACAGGTAAAGCATAACTTGGTTTATCACAGAAAACAGCCAGTGGGTACAAGTGAGATTTCAGTGCTTTTCTGGGGAGACAGGACCCATCAGCAAGATTTGCTCCCTGCCAGGAGCAAGGAAAACCCTGCCTAGGGTTTGTGGTGCACTGCATGTGGCTGTGCACTTTACAAACCATTCTGCTGCCAGAATTGCACCCAAAACTCATCTCGGTGATAAATTGTTGACAATGTCTTATTAAAGCTTTTTCTTGTGACAGGAGAATTTTCTGGTAATCAAAAAGAAAGACAATTCACTTGATTAAAGATAAATTGGTAAATATAATTGACAGAACTGGTTTGCCATGAACATCAGGATACATTCCCAATCAATAACATCAGGACAGAATTGCAGCTTAAGGGAAGGAATTTACTAGTTTTAGGAAAGAACATCATTAAATCCTAGACAAGTCTACAGATTCTCAAGCAGAGAGACAAGGAGAATGGCCAGCCTGAGGGCTTGTAGATTGTGATACCCTTGTCAGCCATTTGGTGCTCTCTTTCATTTACTGGTGCAACCTCAAAACAGAGATGAAGATCTTGGTCTCAGAAGTTAGAGCTAACAGCCAGTGACATAACAGAGAGCTGTTTATTAAAATTACACCAGGTTTCACTTTAATGCTTTCCTTCATAGCAGCAGACTTTAAAAGTCCTTAATGACTTAGTTGAACGTTTAGTATTTTCTAAGTGTTTCTCATATCTAACTACAAAGAGAATCTGGGCCTTTTACCTCCAGCATAATAAGGGAATTAGACAGGTCTGATTATTGATAATTAGGATTTTAGCATTTCACCTCTAGATTAGTGTTTCAAACTCAGATGAGGTTGATATTGAATAAAAGTGATTTCCATCAGCTGGCTGCTCAGTGACCTCTAAGAAGTATTACAAGTAGTAGTGGACAGGTGTCTGTATGATTAAAATACACTTTGCAAGCACAGTTGGCACCCTGGAATTTCCTTATTATGAATCTATAATCTGCTCCCCCCAGCTCATAAATTCAAAGTATTCAGGGGCATTGAGATGTCATTTAAAAACAAGGAGGATACAGTGTTCTTTTCTAATCTCACAAAATACTTCTGTTTCTAGAGCAGTTTTGAGTCCCTGGACAAACGCTTCTGTGCACTGCAAAGATTATCAATCACATTATTAAAACTCATGAATTATATGTTAGGTACCAACATTAAAAATCAAATAAAAACCTAAAGTGCTGTAGGTTCTCTAGCAAAATCTCACAGCCAGCACCATGTATGGTGTTCACTGTAAAGAGAAAAATACACACAGCACCAACAAAGTAGAATCACGCAGGGTGTCCTACATATGCATGAACCAACATTAATTGAATCAATATTCCCAGACATCCACAGAGAACTGAAGTATTTTTGGTAGTAAAATATGCTAAAATGTTTTTGGCACGAGAAGGTGAGCCCAACCTCAAAATGAGGTGGTTCTCTGGCTAGGAATCAAGGAAACAACTTTGTGTTTGAGTAGGATTTGGGGGATGGGCTGGGGAAACATCACAATAATTTATGGCTTTTGAATAACCAAGTCCATAATCTAAGCCTCAAGCCTTTAACCTGTTTCTCTTTAACTCATTCAGAGATTTTGTCTGAGAACACATGAGAAAATATTTTCCATTAATTTTCTTTCTTGTTACACCAATTCAGAGCAAAGCATCTTGAGACAGATGCAGCTTCATAGAACTGAAAGACTTCCCAAGACTATAATGAAAGTTTTTGTGGATTTATCATATACTCACATCTGTGTCAATGAAAAAGTAGGAAAACCTTGTACAGAATTCAAACAACAGGGAAGGACACTTTGGTAGAATCAATCCCCAGCAGTTTAAATACACGTGCAAGATGTTTCACCTCTCTGAGAAGAAACATTGTTTGGTCTGGCCCTGTTCAAGATGCTGTAAGATTTATAAGAACATAAAACAATGATTTCCAAGCTTGGCACCGGTGTGCTGTAGGGGAAAGACTGTGGATCCATCCAAGAACAGAGCCCTCACCTCAACACGGGAGCAAAACACAGGCAAGATTAATTAGCTCAAGAACAGATTAATCTTAATTTTGTGGAAAAGTGTGAGAGATGAACCACAAAAAAAAACCCAAAAAAATCCAGAGTTTTCTAATGGTCCCACTAGGAAAGTCCTACTAGAAATTTCCTCCTAGGAATTTTCTTCTTAAACTGATTTTCTCAGCCACTGATTTCCTCTGCAAGTGGCAACTGAAATATAGGGAGAAAACCACTGCTAAGCAACTCTCAGCATTTTCCCCTCAAGTCTCCAGTTTAAATGCATTAAAAGAGTCTGCATTTTACATATATTTTAGATGGAGTAGTTAAAAGGAAGAGGAAGAACAGGAAGGTATGCAATCAAAGCAAGTTTTCATGCACCTGTTTTTAACACATTTGTCACATTGTCCAGCAGAATAGCAATAACCTGCTCAAACTGAACCACAAACACAAAAAGTTAAAAACTGAAGACAGCACTGTTAACAAATTACAGATGCACGAGACTCATCCAGAAAGACCTCACAAATCAGCAATGAGAGGAAGAGAGCAAATCATGCAGAAACTATTTAATCAATGAGTAAAGACAATTATAACATCTGTTAATCTTTTGTGTAGGTTATAATTAGATGCTGCGGAGGAGTAGCCTTTAAGGGGGAGGCAGGGAATCCTTTAACATCTGCTAGAAGGGCAAACACTGTGCAATAAATGACTTTAAATACAATCAGCAAAATGAGAGCTGAGCAGAGTTCACAAAAGGCCTGTATAAAACATTGTGGATAACAAAATATTTTGCCAAAGGTCAACTCCTGCAGCACTAGAGCCTGAATGATGAGTTCTAGTTTATAGGCCACATCAAAAACAAATGTGATTGTACCTCTGAAAAACAATTCTTTTCTCATTTGTGTCATTATAGTAAAAGCACATGCTGCTGCTGTATATCACGTCAGCTTAATGACTTATTAGGGCTCTATCTATCAACCTTGAACAATTCAGAATAAACAGGTAGGTGTGATGTATTTTAAAGGCCAGAATTGAGTCTGATTAGACTGACACAGAACTGCTTCACACTGTAAAAGTGATGTGATTCTGATTTTAAATAATTAATCATTCAATAGCTTCTAAAAGATCTAATTATTTACTCATTTTGCCATTGAAAGCAACCATATGCTTTAAGCTGTTCCTCACTGAAAATGTGAGTCCAAGAGGGAGGTATTTTATCCAGTTTAACACAGCCCTCTACTGGCAAAATAATCCCCCAAAATCTTACCTCTCTGTACTATTTTGTCAGATCATTTCAGAGCAGCAGAAAAAAAATCCTACATTTTACAGCAGTTACACCAAATCTTAGAAGATAGAGTAGGTCAGAGTTTTAGGACTTTGCATAAATTAAGTCATCACTTAGTCCCTCCAGAATTCCCTTGAGGAGAGCATTACTTCCTTTCACCCACCAGATGTGGCTCTGGCCATCAACAGAGCACTGAAGAAACAAGCCAAGTGCTCATATCTAGAGGAGTAAGTAATTTTAGAAACAAATGCAATCCTTCTACTTGTGTCAAGTTGTGCTGTGCTCCTCAAGGATTGCCACGGATCCCTCACAGGACTGATGCACGCATGTGATTTCAGTTTGCACAACTAGGTAATACTTAGTATAGGCAAAACAAGCATAATAGAGCCCAGCTGCCAAAAGGATACTGTTTGAAATACAAATGCTAACTACCACCAAAAGCAACTTCACTGCAAAAGAATTCTTGCTTCCTTTTCTCCACCATTGCTGAAAATCCACAGTGGTGATTCAATACAGCTTCAATCAAAGTGAAGCAGACAATGAAACTCGCCTCTGTTGTTGCATGTGGTAATTAACTCTTCCTATTTGTATTATGTCTGAGCAACAAAGAAACAAAAGGATACGGTGGAGTATTGAATTTAACAATTTAGATAACGATGAATTATAATAATCAATTAGCATTGTCAAAGAAAATCATTTGTGACACGCATTTGATTCTGTCCAGACCTATTGTGTGCACACACTATCCAATGCTGGTTTGGCTCTGGAAAACAAATAGGGTTGTCCTGTGGAAAGCTTATCAAACATGCAGTTTAACAGTGGCATTTGTTCTTGCTGTGTGTCAATATTAATAGACCATATTTCAGCAACATAATTTTTATCCACTGCTTTATAATCCAACCTGCTTTTCAAGGTCTGCATCATTCATAGCCCATAGACAATGTCACAGCCCGTTTCCAGAAGCCATTGCTGCTGTACAAATCCCGTTTATCTGATCCACCTGAATGCCAAGCAATGGGCACATAAAAGATTTCCCGCTGTTTTTCACATAATAGCTATCTAACTTTTCATCCTGAAAACATCATGACTAATTCATGTAACCATCAGGGGAAACCTAATGTAATTCAGGTTCCTGCATGCTGCACAAGTGATATCAGCAGACAGTACAGAACAGAGCATTACAAGTGTTAATGGCTCATGTTCTATTTACATTGTACATTTATCCTGTTTTAGTAATAAAACAGCATATTACATGCTTTAACTTCTGAAGGTATTCTGGCAGCTTTGGCAAGAATTTTTCTTCAGCATAACTGCAGTCCTGCCAGGAGCTGAACACGTGCAGAGCCACACACGAGCTGCAGAGCATCCTGCTGCATTTGGCCCTGGCTGCGCCGTGCTGAGCTCCTCAGCCAGCTGAGCTTCCCTTTGACACCTTTGTTCTGTGTCTTTTATCCCAACCCCAGTCCCACTTGTCAGACGATTACAGGCTGGAGTCTGCTCTTATTCCATTTCTTTTCAGATGGTGAGAAAGCCCAAAGAATTGACATTCTCTTGGCAATTGTCCCTTTTAATGCCATCCCAGAATATTATCAGATTATACTGTGTCCTTGGGTAGATTTCTCAGGAAAAAATGAAACCAGGGGATCCCTTGGCTGAAAAGTGAGCTCAATCTATATCCTAATTTACTATATTGGTATATAAGAAAGAAAATGTCATTGTGAGAAGGAAAATGTGAAAGAGGAAAACGAAAATTGGATGCCCACGGGCTCATCAGGTTTTGAGAGTCTGCTTCTGCTTTTAAGGGAGTTAGCTGAAGATTAGCTCATGACTAAAATGAAATTGTACCCTTCTGCTTTACAATTACCGGGGCAGGATTTCTACTTCCATAAATCTAAGCCCCCTAAACACTTATACACAATTCATGTACAGGAACAATACCATAGGAACTCATGAAGTTTTCTTTAAAAGTAGTGAAATTCACATTTTTCAGATTAGAATTAAATTAGAATAAAATTAAAGTGAGAAAGATAAGTGGAACCCGAGTAGGGTTTCTTATTCTCACTTTGTTTTAATTATTTTGAAGATTTCAAAGGCATTTATTTGCCAACAATATCTGAAACTTTGTAGCTGTAAATTATCGGCTCACAAAAGCAGATCATTATTATATAGATTACAACAAGGTGAGAGAGGAAAGGAAAGCCTGGCTCTTAGGTGTGGATGGAAAGGGATCAAACCCATTCCATCTCCCCAAAGGAAAGCCTCTAACACAACTCTCTGCTCTTCACTCCTGCATTTGGTGGAAGTTTCTGAGCTTAAAAAACATCTTTTAAAGACCATATCAACTTTTTAAATATTATTTCTGAAAAATGAGGATGGACACCTGAGGAATAAAAATATACTCTTATTTACACACCCATTTGAAACACCAAAAGACTTTGCCATTCCCACGATATTAATGCAGAGCTAAATTTAGGTTTGTTCCCCTCACCCCCCAGGAGAATATGCTTCCATTGCAAAGACAGAACAACAGCTCCTGAATTGCTCAGTATCTTGACATGCCAAGCCGCATTACAGCATCAAAAAAGAAGAGCTGGACAGTTTTGATCTGCTGTAGAAACAGGGTCACTTGAGAGGGGCATCTGCAGTTGTAGCCCCTCTGACCTTAATAAGAAGCCAAAAAAAATCTGTTGCTGGGTGGGACTGAGAGGCCCTGTAAACAAAGTCAGTAGCAAGCAAAGCAAACCAAAATAAATAGTGCTGATAATTCATGAGGAATCCTCTAATTCCTATCTGATTGATTTGTCTGACCTACCCTCATGCACTTGCCAATCATAATTTTCTGATTTCAATCCTCAGAAATGTGCTCTGTCCTCACAAAGACAGATCATTAAATAGAGGTAAACAGTAATAAAAAGTTCCTCATACACAGTACTGTGATTAGGTTACATCCTAGAAAAAGCCACTACAACTGAAATTACAGTAATTTAGAATGGGCTTCTGGTGAAAGATTGAAATGAGAAGCAAGAGACCTGGGGTTTGTTTACCAGCTTTTGAAGTGGGTAAACTAAATTTTAATAAACCACATCTATGGACCAGTTTATTCCTCTGCCAAACACAGACAATTCCATGCCAATCACAGCTAGTTGTCCTGAAAATTAGTTAATCTCTAGTCAGAAACACAGTTGTGTCCCACAAACAGCAGGCAGCACAGAAAGTTTTTTCACAGCAGCTACCAGAATGCTAGTTTTTCTGCTCTGATATTTCAGGATGTGATGGGATTCCTAACAAACACTCAAAACAAAAATTACAGTTTCTCATATAATTAAGAATTCATTCTATCCAAAAAGTATCAGATTTCAAAGGACTGTGTGATTCTCTCTTTTAAACTTATACACCTCCAGAACTTGAACAGGAGCTAAAAATGAAAAATAATCAAGTTGTTTGCTTTTTAAGAAATGTCCGCATAAGAAACAAAATTATTTTTAAAGAAAACTGTACTAAAAACTACAAGGAATTTATATTAAAAATTCAAAATAATATTGAATATTCATATAAATATAATTAACTTACAAGAGAACAACCTTCAGAGAGACCAGGTTTTGTTCAGTCAATGACAGCACTCAGGAGACATTAAGAATCTTAAAGTTTCATCACTTAAATTAAGAGAGAGCCACTTCAGTGTAATTTCATACAAACAAAAGCCAGAATGAAGTTTTCATTTGTCCTGAACCGCAGTCAGAGGCATGGCTGTAACTACTCCTAACAACTACATGCTTGCCGCTCTTTTAATTAAAACAAAACTACAAATAGCAATGCTGACACACTCCTAGAGAAAATAAGCTTTACAGTGATGATAAAAACACCAAAACAGCAAAAGCCTTACTTGCAGCAGTTCAGTCAAAACATGCCAGCCCTGGAGAACTCAGAACCGTAAGAAGTCTTTGCAGTCCAGAAATTCTCTTGAGTTTATCCAGTGTTTATTTACCAAGCTTTAAAAGTCTGTGGTTAGAAGAACAGAGTTAGCTTTCTACACCCTCCACAGCACCAAAGTCCTTCAGTAACAGCAGACATGAAGTTTGCTGATAGTTGGGTTTGCTGCTGCTATGTAGTTGCTCAGTACTTGTAAATACAAGCTCTGTGGACAAAGTCCCAAATGACATCACAGGCAGCTGCTTATTGTTGAGTCTTTATTAACCGACTGTCAAAAAAGAAAAGCAAGGAGGAAAGAAAAGCCCAAACTATCTTCCCTGCAGCACAATTTGCATCTTAGTAGGAGTTGCAGTGCTACACATATAAATACTTCTGTTTACCCAACTGATGTTTTCCTAGAATGAATAAACAGTGTTTGCAGGGAAAGCAGAAAAGTAAGAAAAACTTTAAAAGTTTCACCACGTGAAGAGCACAGGGAGGAAAAAAAAAATAAAAAAATAATCACCAGCACTACCTTTTTCAAAATTTGTCACTGAATTCTCCTAATTCTTTTGTTTATTTAACAATATGGGTGCAAACTTGCCCTGATTTTAAAGCACAGTGCAGAGGACTTTAATAGGTTGAAATGAAAGTTTTAACTCATTCCAAATTTGAAAAGTTACAGAATTACAAACTATAACCTCAGCACTATTTAAGACAGCTCAACTTCAGTAACAATGCATTGTGAAGAAAACCCTCTTACTTTCCAAAGATGAAAATACAAGAAAGCAAGAAACAGCATCAAACAGAGTTATTCACAAGGTGCTAAGGGCATAAATACTGACCTTTCCTTCCCAGAGGGGAGGTCCAAGACTAAGAACTGTGGAGCTGAAACACACACTCAGCTCCCACCGAGGGACGGGCTACTCACAGGAGAACTAGTCCAGCTCCTAATCTGAATCTGTGTCACAGAGCTCCTGCTGAAAGAGAGGGGCTGGGACTCTGTGCCTTGATTTCTCAGAAGTCAGTCCTTTCAAGTCAGAACTTCAAACGCTGAAAGAGCACCACCGAGGCTTGTGACAGACTGAGCTCTCTTATCTGTGCACGTTTCCACACGAAGAGGTTCAATATTGGAAACACCTGGCCACTCACATCTAAACACCCTAAACTGTTCCACAAACAACAAAACAAGCGAAACTTGAGCTCAGGGATGAGCTGAAGCCAAGTTTTCACTGCTTTTTTAATTGCTGCACATAAAAGCCTCAACCCAAATTCTGCCTGTATTTACAAAGAGAAAACCAATCTTGGGTCAGATCCTCAACTGCTGTAAATCAGACTAGATGCAATTACACACCTGAACAAGAGCAGTCAGCTGCAAGCTGAAATCCTGCTTTTAGCCTGAAAGAGTGCCATTAAAAACATTTGTGTGACCTTAATAACAGAGTGCCTGATTTTCCTGGTGCTTGCCCTGAGTGGCAGCAATACCCTGCTGACAGTGGTGCTGAGTTCATTGCAACTGCTCATGTAGGCAATTGCTACCTCTGCCACTCGCTGCCTCGAAAATATAAGTTTGTACTTTTGATGGAGATCTTTTGTAAATGCCCTACATTTATTCCTGTGGCTAATCATCCTATAGCACACAATAAACACCATACTGTGTAACCCTGGGTTATATTTACCTCCCTGGCTCACACACACAGGGCTGTGTTCCTCTTCCATTGCACTCAGCAAGGTTTTATATCTTGCTCATTAAGAGCTTGCCAGTCTGATCCAGAAAGTCTTCAAAATACTGTGAGGATGAAGTGGGCTATGGGAATAATAAGTACTAACACATAATATTGAATCAGATCAATTTCAAATCATAGAGCTTTAGTTCCAGCTCCACAAGTGCCATTTAAGCAAATATGAGCAAGGCCCTGTGCTTGGA
>VZTT01039600.1:10550-37309 GCA_013400855.1 Buphagus erythrorhynchus | reverse complement strand
AGCAGAAAAAAAAGCAATAGTAATTAAAATTGATGATACCCAGAAACCAACAAAATTACCAGGACTTAATAAAATTTTATAGTGAAAGAAAATGTAATGGACTACATAAGCTGAAATACAGCTGGAAAAGTAGAAAAAATATTATTCTTTCTATATTAATAATATAAGAAATCTGACCCTTTTTGTGTTTGCCTGAACTTCAAAGAGACTCATTTAATGTCATGTATCCACTACTGCTCATTCAGTAGAAGTAGAATTATTCCAGGGAAGGTACTGGCTGTTTTTAGAATATACCAGCATATAAAAAGGAGTATAAAACTAAGCAACCTTGCCCAGACCTTTCAGTGAAACACCTCAGGTTCCAGGGTAGGGAAGAGACTGGATTATCTCCCTTCCTGCTTTCCTTTTGGAAAAGATGGGTGCAGGGGAAAGCTCTGCCTGGCTGTAACACAGAAAGGCTCTGAAGGGAATCCTTTAAAGGGGTCTCAAGTGAGTTCCACACAAAGAGCAGTTCCAACCCTAAATCACTTTGCCAGTTTCTCCTACCTTGCTATATTCCTTTTCTCCTCCTTCATGCTCTATGGAAGAACCAAAAAAGGGAAATTAACTTCCTGACTACATGCAAGTAGAGCCCCTGCAATTTCATCAGGAATTTTCCTGTCAATGAGAGTCATGCCTCTGGCCTGTGCTTGCCCTGAACAGGTGAATTGCATACATAATTACTCTGAAACATTCCAGATGCACTGGATTTACTACTCACACAAAATTTCAGAAGCACTTTTCACTATTGCTGTATCCACAGCAATGTGGAAGAAACCACTCTCCTGTGGGTGTCAGAACCTCTTAGGGTTGAGCAATTAGAACATAAATAAAGGCAAACATGTTGAGTTCCCTCCCCAGGTGTCAGATTCAGATGGTGATGGATGGAAATTTTAATAGGATAATGTAAGGCAGGGACATGAGCTGATTTGTCCAGGTGCTGGAAACACATCTAGATAGATTCTCTGCACATCCAACGGCTCTTGTCAGAGCTGAAACTCCTGCTGAGCTGCTACACAGATGTGAAATCCCCAACTTCTACTCCAGTAAAATTTATAGATGGAAAAAAGGGGTATGTCTGCAGAAAAGCAGATGAATGGTAAACTTTCTTATACTTCTGCCACTAGTACTTCATAAAGCATTTTGACTTCTGTACAAATTCTGACTCTTTAGTTCTACATTTTACACAGTCTTTCCCTTAGGCTGTGACCCCTGACTTCCAGAATCCATTGAAAGACCCTCTTCATCCCTGCAATATCCACTGGAAGCCATTCGGATGCTTTTCCATGCCTGAAGCTCTTGCTCTCCCAGGCAGGAGGGCAGTCAGAGCAGGTGACAGACAAGGGGACAAAGCACATCCTCCTCCCAACAGGACCAGCCTCCTCCTCGCCCCGTGGAGCTGCTCACACTCGAACCATGGTCTGCACCCAAGACTGGCATCTAGTGGCAAATCCAAGTGTCCTGTCCTTGGCTGGCAGAGCAGCTGAAGCACTGCTAAAGGCTTCAAAGGGCATGTTCAGCACTTCTGCACTGAGTGACACTGCTGGGGCTAAATGCTTGGTGGAAAAAAACATTTTATCCCCTTCTTCCCACAATTATTTTTCATCTCTGACTGTACACAGGTGCTGTTAAATGAATAAATCTACTGAATAACAAAGATAAGCAATATTATTTTATTATTTTCAGTGAAAAAATGGTGACCGTACTTAAACAAAGGACTGTACTTAAACAAACTTTCTTACTAACGCTGTAAGAAGGCTTACTGCAAAATCAAATTTAAAATATATTTTTTGGACAGCACGGTAATGTTCTATTTTTGTTACTGAATAAAATAACTAGTAGCTGGGTTTTTCTTACGGGATCTTTAATGCTTCATTACTAATCATCTGATTTATTTCACATAAGGGAAAATATATTTTCGTCTGGAAATTTGCAGTGAATTTCAGGGCACAGTCAATTACAACAAAACTGATTTAGCAATACCCACAGGTGATGGCATGAACTCTATTAAAGGCAAGGAAATTGCCTTTCAAACTCTTGGCAAGAATTCTGAAACCTTCAGAGCATTGAGTATGCTGAGTTAACAGAGGAAACACTCAGTAATTAACAACTAAATCTCAAAAATTAAGACTTGTCAGATCTTCAGGTCAAAACATGAAGTTCAGTCTTTCGGGGGATTAATCACATGGCCACTCATTAAGTGCAGTGTTTGCCACATGTAACTAAGCCACTGAAAGACCATCAAATTTATGCAAAACCACAATGAAATATTTTCTAACCTTGTATTTAAACAATAAGTAGAGCAAACATCACAGAAAATTAACTTAAAGATTTTCAACCAAGAAAACACTGACTTTTGATAACAAAAAGTTTGGGGGGAGCTTGGGTGTTGGAGTCCTGTGTTTCCTTTTTAACTTTAGAGGTTGCAGTTGAAGATAAAATGTATATACTTTAAAACTTGAACTTACAAAAAGAGTGACAATCATTTTTATATCTTTTCCACCACATGCCATTAGACTTTCTTTTATGACTTTTGGCTCTCCAGGTCAAACTTTATATCTTCCAAAGGGAAAATCATTTTGACCATTTCTAAAAAGATGATCTGTCCCATGGAGCAAAACCCACTTTCCATGAGGGCAGGCATTTATTTCCCATACATATATATATAAGGCAATTTTAATATTATATAAATACTCATTCATCTATCTATACAGCTACCTAATTTTGTTACAAGCAGGTTTATGAGTTTTGGAAGGAACCACCACATAGGAAAGGAGATCTGTATGAAAGCATTGTGGTCATGAAAGTATGCTGAACAAATATGGCATTTCTGAAACATCTGACAAATTTCCACCACATCACAGTGCTGAAACTTCCCCTACCCTCAAGCTCTTCATGTTACAAAATGAATAAGCTTTTCTAGGCAAGCCTTGTGAAGCTCTCAGGAGGTTGTGCTCCTACTTGTGGACTCTCAGAAAACAAAAATAATGTCTGGAAAAAGCAGTCTTAGGATATATTTCTAACTACCATATTTAAAGTTCAGGCCCACCGAAATGTTTCTATGGATGATAAATACATTTTTAAAAAAGCATTACCATGGCTTCTGTCACACTATGCAGTAGAGATATTTTTAAAGTATCACTTAGTAAAAAATAGAAAGTGCATTGATTTTTGTTTTATGCTCAGAGATAGAAAGAGCACAAAGCAACAAGACAATTAGACAAAATGATGGATTTGAACACATGCTGCACTTTACTGTTAACATGTATGCATAACTTCCATTAATGTCAGTATGAATTATGTGTGCACTGCTCAAATAATATGACCATAACAAAAATATTTCCTCCAGAACTAATATAGTAATATTTTTAATAGACATTCCGAAAAAAAAATCACATATTCAGAAATTAACATGCAAATGCAACTCCTTCTTCAAACTTATACTTTCAAATGCTTTAAAATAAACCTTATTTTTTCACAAATTGGTATCAAGTTAAGAAAGAGTTGATTTTATCAAACTAACTTTTATTTAATGGGTACTTACCTTGTTTCCAGTTCAAAAAGACCAACCAGATATGAACAAGACCAGGCTGCTATCCATTTTTATTCTAAACTTCCATAAATAACCAAATTTATATGGGAACAAGAAATGACAATTGAAGAAATTATCTTAAACTGACAACTGATTGTGGCCAGTAAATTAAGATGGATCTTGACAATGACAGCCATATGGGCCTAGAATGCAGAGTTATGGTTGGAACTTGAACATAATATAAGCATAGGAAATCATCAAGAATGTTCTTAAACACACACTTCATGCCTATTTAACTGGAAACTCGTAGCAAAAATCTGTAATCACTCAATATTGAATTTTTTAAGCAGTAAATAGAAATTATGGTCAATGCTTCCAACTAATAAATTACCTTAAAATGCCAGAGATAAGACACAATTTTTTATTATATTTTACAACACAGAATTATCATTATTCTGTCTGTAGATGTCCAGGTCCTAGCTAGCATCTAAAATCTGTTTGTGAGAATATCTTGTTCATTTTTTTAAAAACAATATCAAGTATATTCTGTCATAATGCAGCAGTTTTATAAAGTTTGCTTCACTTACTTCAGTGAGCAATTGCAAAAATTACACTACTGTAAAGAAATATCTGAATTGTTTCTAAAATACCTTTATGAACAAAATCATAGAATGGTTTAGGTTTGAAGAGACCCTGAAGATCATCTGTATCCCATATCCCTGCCATGGGAGGAGCACCTTCTACTGGACCACGTTGCTAATTCTATTATTTTAGTTTTAAAATTTATACTGAAAAACACTCTATATGTTTATATCTCATTTTAAATTCCACACTATTCCTTACTAGGATCTTTGCTACTGAGTCTTTCATCTCTAATACTACTCACACAGCCCTTCAATCATAAAATAGAACAGCTTTTGTTAAAATGAGTTCTACCTCACCAGTTTTTGCCAACCTCATTTTCCAGACTGTTCTGTGAGGTTTTGTGTAACAAATTTTAAAAGTCACATTAACAGAATTAAAGATTTCTCCTCTATTTTGTTCAGCAATTGTTCATTATGATTTTTTAAAAAAATAATCTTATGATTAGGGCAAAAAATGGTACTTGAGGAAACAGACAAAAGCACTATATAGAAAATAGATTATTGGCACTGAGCATGAGAGTTATGATGGGACAAATAATACATACATAAAATGGAAAATTTTAAAAACAAACTTTAAAAATGTCTCTATTATAGAATAAAATGTCACATAGTATTCTAATTCATATGTGATTCCATTTTTCTGTATGGATATAGACCTCATTAAAGTCAAAACCAGAAATTCTTTAGAGATCCCTGGAAACCTTTGTGCTTCCATTACAGTATTTCTGCACCTGTATTACAGAGCAGACATTTTAAAATCCACCTTTACAAAACCCTGCTAAATACATGACTCCATTTCCACTTTGTCTTATTTACAATAACATTATGAAAGCCATTTTTTCTGATTATTTCCCTTCCTTCAAAATGCAAGGATAACTATAACAATTGACCTGAAGTTATACATGGCTTCCTCCCTCAAAAAATCTGTTTCAAAATTACAACTGTGAATTTTCTTTGTTGAATGTTAACTACACAATTACCAGCCTAGCTAAGTCATAGCAGGTTCACCCTTTCTGCCAAATTTAAAGATCATATCAGAGTTTTAATGCCCCATAATTACAGATACTTACTTTTCTTTGTGTGGAGGAAGTTAGATTTAAATTTTATGTCTCTCTTCCTTTTTCATTCTGAACACATATACACAGTGATAAAGTGTATGCAAAAACCACTTTGTTAGTTTGGGGGTGTATTTAACCAATTCAAAGTAATAAACTTTGCACCAGCAACAGAAAGTTAATAACTCTGTTCCCTTGAATGTGACACTGGCAAAGATTCCAGCACTGCACTCCCACTGAGAGATGGGGCTTTACATTCTCAGTTTCTCTTAGAAGTTATATAGTGCTGATACTTTTATTTGCAAAGGACAACTTACAAAAAATGTTGAGTAGTTCTAAAATGAAGGCTTTTGCACTTCCATGCTTTTAAAGGAATTTAAGTCCTTTTAAGTACTAGAAGTCCTTTAATTCAGACTTAAATATATGCAGAGAAAAATTTAAAAATAATACCAAAAGAAACTCATCAAAACTTTCTCCTACAGCAAAAGTATTTTCTTTTTCTTTTTTTCTAGAAATTAGAGAAATCAAGGTACTTACTTCATTTCTAGAATTTCTTCAAGCTGTTTCCTTCTCTCTATTCTCAGGTTAGCCAGATGTGCTTCTTTTTCAGCCAAAGACTGCTGTGTTGAGGCAAGACGGGCTTTGGTAGAATCTAATTCTTGTCTAGTTTTTTCCAGTGCATTCATCAGCTCTTCTACCTAAGAGAGAGGACATTTTAAACTCCATATTCTTTACAACAAGAAAATATTAAATCCATATAAATATAGTGGGGAAAAAAAACAAACTAAAGGAATTATTTTCTGTAAATGGCTGTTCAAATCTCTTCCTATCATAACTGCTATAAAAACTAACAGTGGTGTTTCAAAACCAAAAAAAAATCAAAACAAAACAAAAAAAAACCCTGAAAGTCTCTATGAATCCATTAGTATTAAACAATATTTATACAAAATAGAACACAGATCACCAGAAACCTATTTAACCTAGGCCACTGCCACATACAGATACCCATTTATAAATATGTCCTGCACCATTTGTATTATTTAAATTCAGGGTGGTGGTAACTCACCATAGAAGTAATTTCAGAAATTTTAAATGCAGCCATAGATGCATGTTTTAATATAAAAGTGTTCATGAAAAGCCAACATTTTTTATAAAAAATGCACACCTTTGCAAAACAAGTTACCCAGGGAAATGTCAAACTCTCCAGTCCTTGAGTATTTTAAGATTTTGATTGAATGAAGCCTGGACAATCTGATCCAACTTTGAAGTTATTCCTGCTTTGGGTAGAGATTTATAGTGCATTGCCTCTAGTGGTCCCTTCTAATCACATTATTCAATCATCCTGAACTTTAAAGGTAACTGCTCTAAAAACAATCAAGTTATTTTCCTCCTGATAACTGTGAGAATCTCTGAAGCATGAAGTGTAGGAAAGTTGTGGTGATCCCACTCTTTCCTTAGCATGGAGAAATGTCATGGAGAAATTCAAAGTACACACTGAAGAATGGAGAGTACACAATGACACCTGTCTGGCAGCAGAAGCTTTACTTGTGGGGTGAATCATTTCATGTGAATGGCCAGTGGGATTTCCCCCTCTTCAAATGACACAGTTCACATGAAGTGAAATAGATTTTTTTTAGTGAAACATAATGATTTGAATAATGAATGTTCTATTTCCTTTTCCTTCTATGCTCTTTCTCCCCTCCTTTGTCCAAATATTTTTGTTTTATAAACTAGAAAACTTCTAAAAGAAATAAAATAAAATGGGAAAGAGGATATATTCCATTCATCCATGTTATGCAAAGCATTGAAAGTTCACTTTTGCTGTGAATTGAAAAGTCTGACCAAACTCCACAGTGCTCATATGTTCAGTGTGGCTACTTCTCCCAAGCCCATGCCTAACTGTTGTTCTCTAAAGCCTCCTAGCAGGCAAACAGTGCTTATAAGCCACATTTTTGTTTCAATTCTATATAAAAAGCTCAATAAATAATACAAATAAATAATAGAGTTGTCAGGAATTATAATGAGGACTCACAGCCTGTTTGCCAATGATTACTCCTTCCACATCATCTACACAAAGACTCTAATAAGATCAAAGAAGTACTAGAATGTGTCTGATACCCTGCAGTGCATAAGGAGCTGTATTTCATGAATGCAGATCAGAATTACCAATAGTGTTGAAACTACTGATGTTCAACCTTCCACTCAGAAAGTGAAAGCAGTGTAATGCTGGTACCAATGAAACAGCAAGGAGTGCAACTCATGAGCCTCTGCAGATGCAAGATTCCACTGAAGAAACCATGAAGAAAGATGATGACTTGAGACACCTTTGTAAAATGACTGTCTAGTGAATGTTCTTAGTAGAAGCAGCAAAGAGAACATAGACTTGAGGGAAATAAAGAAGCCGGATTTGCACTTAAATCCCATGAAAAAAAGAATTAATAGGCCAGAAGGAAAGAGTCAGATCATATTTGTTTTAAAACAGAGTCAATTTCTAATATAACACCATGTACTTCATCTTCTGCTTTAGTGCAAGAACATAAGCCCATGCTGTCTCCAACAATGACAAGACACAACTACCAAAACATATGATATTCCTAACTGTTTTCTGGGTTATTTCTTAGAGTTTTCCTTGTACATTTTAAAAACTGCATCTAGTTTCTGCTGAGCACCCACTCTATCACTTCATTCCAGAAAACATATCTTAATGAAAACTGTAGTAAGGATCAGAACTGAAAAGTCATTTGTTCATATAGACTCCAGCTTTGAGATAGTATCTTTAAACACCAAGACACTCCCCACTTGCAGATTTGTTGGGCAAATGAGAATGTAAAAAAGCAGAATTCTTGCACTTCTGTATTTTTTAGTATCATTGTGCTCCCTTTCCATGTTCTCAATTTGGTACTCAACCTGATGATTGACTGAATCCTCACCCAAGTTCCTATCACATATATCACATAATTTACATTTCAAAACATTTAAGAGAATTAAAGACCTGTGGAAAACAAAGCTGTGGATTTGTAAATTTCTATTAATAACATACTCTTACATTACCAGACAAAAGAGATCAAAGTTTAAAAGAGAAGGGAAAAAAACTTTTAAAGATTATATATGAAAACTTTTTTGAACCACAAATCGTTAACACGTGTCAACTTGAAAGTTTTATTTTCATTTACACTTTCAGCACAGTATTTGCCAGCTAGTTCTTCCTTCATTTTTTGAATGTGACCCAAGTTCGTGGTTGCACATTTTCCTAGTTAACTGTCCTACCAACACCTACAGCTGAATTCAACTGGCAGGCATGTGCACAATAAACTGATTATTTTTTTTTTTAATCAACTCCTATCAAATGTATACATGTGAATGTTGAAGTTGCACAAACAATCCCCTCACCCTGTTAGTTGTATAGCTGTAGCAGAAGTGTTACAATGGAAAATTAACCTTAGCCACTGAAGGCAGTATTATAGAAGAAAATTCTGGGTTTGGGCACTCCCTGGCCCAGCCCAGCAGCCCCACCTGGCAGGGGCAGAGGGGCTGGGGGCAGTTCCCACCTGGAAGCCACCTTGAGGTCCCAGCCCTGTCTCTCAGTGTAAATGCTCCTAACCACAAGCCCTGCACGTTTATGAATTCCCAGGAATACAAATTTTGAAAGAGTTTATGGTGAGAACCTCAGTGAATGCACTTAGCTCAGGAGTATTCTATGCCCTGAATATGTTATTAGCTGGGTTTTCTTCCCTTTTGCAAGACAATGGCCTCATTTTATCCTTCATATTTTGTAATAAAAGCCTTTTTTTTTTTATACATCCAGAAAGAGCTTAACTGACCTTGGCACTTTGAGTATTTTATTAAAATCTGCACTAGAATTAAGTTTACATTTCAGAGTGGCATAAACCCAGCAAACTAAACTATAGTAATTATTTCTTAGTTTTGAGTCTATTTTCAATGAGCTCTTTCTACTTGTTCTGCAGCTTCACGTTTTTAAGTGCTATCAGCAGTGTTTCACACCAAGATAAGAAAAGGAAAAGAAATGAATGTGGCTGAAGAATACATCTGCGCTACCAGATTCTGCAAATTAAAGGAGGTTAGAGTTCAAATGAATGACAGTTTATTAAAAATGCCCTGGAGCATTCTTAATTCCAGATTGGATTCGGCTCAGTACAGCTCAGGCTAACACAATACTGCTCCAGTTTGTGGGAATGAAGAGGGGGAGGGACAATTGCATGTTTTCTCAGTTCAAGTATAATATATATTTCTGCAGGATGACAAAGAGCTGGCAACATTCCAGCAGTCAAGGTTAGTATGGTTAGTACTGCTACCTTTAAAGGGTTGGTACTTCATTTTTGGCAACAATACTGCTGATAAATACAAGAGTTTTGGATATCCCTGACTTTTTCAAGTACCAGTAGCTATACAAAAATTTCATGCCCATTTTATTTTAAAACCTAATCTTGTGTTAGCACACGGATCATTTATGAATTTTATATAGTAAAAAGGAAATAAAGAAATCTAGCTATTTAGAGATTCTTTTACTTTAATATTAAAATATTAACCATTACATTTTTTAAAAAGTTTAATAAACAACTACATTCATTCAATGAAGCTGGATGCATTTTGATAATAAGTCATTCAGTGTAATAATCCATCCAGCTGTTTTGAAAGGGCTTTTTTTTTCCATTTCCTAAGGAAATGCCTTTTTTTTCTCTACTCCAATTCACACACTACATAAATTTCAGTTATCTCCAGCTCTGTGAAGATTAATTTAATAAAAATAATATTTGGGGGTTTTCCCCCAAGATTAAGCATGAGGTTGTAAAAGAGGAAAGACTATAATCCTCAAACTTTCTCTTTGTGGCTTTCCTACAAATTTATTCTGTCACTGGACTAAGAGGGCATAGAAAACACATTCACAGAGATGAGGGACAACAGATAAAAGCCAGAATTTTTCCTCACCAAATATCCAGCTACCAGCTCAGGAGACCTCAGCCTTTGGCATTCCCAATTGCCTGTGCCTCGCCCAGCGAAGGTGAATGCCAGGCATGCCAGGATCCTGTGCCAGCAGCTGCTGGCCAGGCAGGGAACTCCTGATCTCATGGCTAATTCAATTATTCATTACAGGAGGGACAGCTCCAGCCATGTGGACCTACTGCTTTTAAAATTGCCAGTGCTGTCCTGCAATATGGTTTGTAAATACTTTGTTTCCAATGGAAATTTCTCCCGCCTGCAACTGCCTCAACAGTTTCATTACAAAGGTGTTTTTCACAAAAGCAAATAGACATAGCAAAGTGTCATCCTGAGCTTTCCAAGACATGGAAATAAACTTTGTCACCCTCCCCTCTACTCTCTTCCCATCCCATTTGTCATCCATAGACAAATTCCTCACCTCTGACTTCCATCACAGTCCTCAAACCCAGGAAACAGGTCTAACAAAACCAGTACAGTTATGGAGGCTGATGCTCCCAAACCTTTCCAAACAAAGAAATTAGGCACATGTTGTGTCTCACAACTTTGGAAATTGTCAGAGAAGAGAAAGTTAACCACACTCTAGAATGCATAAAAGCTTTAAAATAAACATCATAAATGAAGGATTTGACAGAATATTAAGCAGTATTTATAAATTACAGGTGGGTTTTTCAACTCGTAAAAGACCAGACACACAGGGCCCAGTGACATCAGCCAGCAATGCAGTGGCAGTTCAACACAAAGCACCAGAAGCACCAGCCCCCAGGGAAGGGCCATGTCCTCAGGAACACAGCAGCACAATCATCAAATGGGATGCCATGTTGCAGGATTTGACAGCAAAAACCTCACTGAGATTTCTCCATTAGCAAAAGTGGGATTTAAAGTATTTTAATCCTCCTGCTAAGAGTTATGTTAAGAATATACAAGGTTTTGTTTCATTCAGATAAAGAAGAGACATGGCATAGAGAGGGCACATATTTCCCATCCAGGCCTGCAGGGACCACAGCCAGGGAGAGAAGGTTCTTTAGTTTCCTTAGTATTTCCTTGCTGGCTGTCACATGGTGGTTACCAGTCATGTTAATTTATTTAAGCAGTGTTATGACAGAGACATATGTCTATCTTTATATAGTATTATTCTGGAATTTAGTGGATTCCCATAGCTAAAATAAACAGATATCCTAAGTGAAAGGATTACTAAATGCTGTGGTCTTTATTAAATTAATTTAAGATTTTGCAAGAAAGTTCTGGGTACTGTATTCAAGTGGTTCACTTTTCTGGTACTGGCAGTTAGAACATTGATCATCTTATTCTAAGCCTCAGTAATTCAATAAAATATAGGACCACAACGTTATCATTCTTGGATTCATTATCTGTCATTTGGTTTTCCAACTAATATAGTGATTTCACCTATAACTGAAAAACATAATTAAATAATTTTGGAAAATAGTGGTCATAATCACTTAAATAGAGTAACTACCAGTTTAAAAAGCCAAATCAAACCAACAACTAAAATCAACACAATTTCTTTTATGATTAAATCAAACAAAATTATGATCTAAATAACAGTAACTGTGCTCTAGGGTCATGTTCCTAGACAGGTGAAAACAAAAGCTATTCTCAAGTACAAAAAAAAATGATGCTTCCTCTGCATTCCCAGGAATGCTATCATCTATTTAAACACTTGATCTTGTTAAACACAACTGGCCCCCAGTTACAGTATTCTCACTTAGCTTCAGCTAAAATACACTACATGACAACCCACTGACAAAATGTGAATGTGACCTTCAGGAAAACTGAAAACGGTGGGCAAGAGAAGAGAATACTCCTCCCAGATGCAGCTGGAATGCTTTGTCCCAAACAGAAGCTCTTTCACCAATAGCAAAATACTATTATATACATGATGAAGTAAATAACATCCCATTCTGATACTTCAAGGCTATATACATTTAAAAATAGAAAATAGAAACGAGCCCGCAGACCACATCAATAAAGATACAGTATTAAAGTGCTGCAAGAATCAGTCAAAATATGTTCTTTTTCCAAGGCAAATTTCATGCTGACAAGGCCTAATTCACACTTGGGCCCATTCAACTCAGTCACCCAGACATGCACTGTGATGGAAACAAGACCAAGCACCTGAGCAACTGTGCAAGTCCATGTTTTAAGAGGGAGGGAAAAAAAAAAAAGAGCATCCTTTTATTTTTGCTTTTACTTTGAAAATTAGTTATTTCATTGACATGTCTTGATAATTTTCTCAACTTTTCCATTGTCTGAGCAAGTCTATGATCTTTTTAATCAGCTGGTAGCCTTAGCTCTGCTCTTACACTTGTTTGATAGTGTCCAAACCTAATAACAAAGGTAGCATGAAAAGCGTTTTATAGTCGTGCAAGTGAAAGCAAATTTGATATAATGTATTGATAAATTACAGAGCTCAATCTAATGTTTTCAGAAGAATAAAAGTAAAGTGAGTTGACTGTTGAACACATGCTGATGTCAGTAGGACACTCAATTGTCCTACAGGATATTGTATCTGGAAGAGAACCCTTATGGGCTGAAAACAATTAGGCTGTGTGATTTTGGTGTTGAGTCCTTTCAGATAAACCATGGCAGCAGAGCAGAGCAACTCTTTAGCTGGTGTTAAAGCCCAGCGCTGTCAGAGCAGCCTCCCTGGTTAATGTCAATAGCACTGCGTATAAAAGGTGACTAAAGTGTGTACAAATGTTGATCTTTGGAGAAGGCATGCCTAGAATCATGCACACATCTACTATTTCATCCACCAGGTCAGCTTCTGGGAGAGAGGGCAACTGGGAGTTTTCTTGCCAAAAGCTGATTCTCAGCACGCTTGTTAGGTTACACTGCACAAAGTTATTTCCCCACTGCTTTTAATCCATAATCCTAATATATTATTAAAGTTAGAAATGCTTCCTTAGAATGTATCCAAAGACAGCAGGGATTCACATGGTGTGCATAAAGTCTTACTGCAAAGAGGTAGTTCATGTAAGTTAGAGGTTTTCCACACCCTGGATTGTTCTCACATATTGTTAAATAGCAAGTAAGACTTATTAAAGTGAAAATGTTATTGTATGAAAATGCTTGGATAATTTTATGTGAGGAATCTCAGAAAAAACAATTTCCTAACAAGGTTTGACACAATGAATATTAATAAATAATATTAATAGGCAGCAATATAAAGATTCATGTAACTGACTTGAAGATACAGCTTCTGCATCAATAAAATTTAATGCCATCTTTAAAAGTTCTGTGACTTTAACAGTTCATGTGAGTGCTGAATGCCCAAGGAAGACACATCTATGCTCTTCTCTTAATACAGATAATATTGACCTGTTTACTTAATCCCAGGGTATTTTTGCTATAAAATTATTTGCTATAAAATTATTTATGTAATATTTTATTGGCTTGGCATACATAAAGAAGTCAGTGGCATGGACATGCTATCTCCTTAAAAACTAAAATTATCTCCTGTTGTATATAGTGCAATATCAACTATATCAATAACTTTAAGAAAAGTCAAGTATGTCTGTCATGAAAGAGCCAAGTTTTAGCTCTGGCATACCCAGTTACAGGTCACTCTTAATAAGAAAAACTTTAATACTTGCAATTGACTGAACCTGACTCAAATTTATTCAGAGCCATGGGGAAAGTACTGGAGAACACTGTACGGGAGCAGAACTACAAATAGTTGACTAATTTAATTGTTTCAGATGCAGAAAGAACACAAGCAACACAAGTTTACTAACAAGGTAATATAATAATTAAAAATAAAGCAATTAAAAACAGCTTTGGAGAGTCACTTGAGGAAGAGACCAGTCAACAGGAACAGAACTGAAGTGCTTATGAGGCTGTCCAGGGTAGGGCAACCCATGGGACAGTCAGGGAGGCCTGAGGGGGACAACAAAATGTCTTACAACTGGACTCCATTATTAACACATGATAAGCTAGGAACGATCACATGATGGAGCAAAAATATCAACACAGAATTTGTCAACAGGAATTCCTCCATGAAGGCAGCTCACAATCAGCATGTCAAGTTTTCAGAGCACTAAAGAGAAATCTTGCTCAAATGTAGCTCCTGTCCATGAAACTGTCCCCACAACAGCCACTGCCCAGGAATAACCTCACTGGGCACCTCAGTCCTTGATCCCTCAGCCATGGCAGACAGAAACTCCCTGTGGGTGGAAGAAGCAGGGCTTGATGCTGAGCTGAATTCAACATCAGCCCCAGGAAACAGAACTTGTGTGAAAAGGGAGCCAGATGGGAGGTGGTGGCACAGGCTCAGCTCCCCTGGAAGCAGCACTGCCAGCACCTGGCAAAGCCAGGGGCAGGAACAGAGCCCTTTGATGGGCAGTGTCCAGGGCACTGCAGCCACACAGCTCAGGAGGAGACTGTGCAGCACCCAAACAGGTCCTTGCACATTACTGCACAGCCACACGAGTGGCAAAGGGGCAGAGAGAAGGAATGGGCACAATTCTACACACACATTATGCAGAAAAGAAACTGTGAGAATGGTTTGGTGTGATTACAGAGGGGGAGAAGAAAATCAGGTGGGGGAGAGAACACAGACGAGTGTAGGAAGATAGCCCAAGAAATACCATCCTTCCAAAGCTGAACATTTTTTCTCAATAACTATTTGAAGGAAAAAGAAGTAAAAGACTTCAGAACAATGGTTTCATACCAGGTTAGCTCCTGAAAAGTTAATCTCCATCCCTTTGGGAAATTGAGCAGTAGTTCACATTTTTGGGAAAAACAAAGACGCTGAATTATAGAACTTGCACTTTTCCAAGCAACAAAGCCACACTGACTATTACTAAATCAAAACAAATTTCAGTGGTATATCCCAGTGAAGAAAAAGAACTGGCACTTAAACCTTTGCTTCATCTACAAAGAAAACAAATATTTCAGTTCTGTCACATCAGTTTGTGAAAATTTGGAACAAGTATAAAAATGCAAATACTGCAACTCAAAGTTGTAAAACCTAAACTTTTTGTCTCACAGCTAATGATATACCAGCCAAATGCATTTCCACTGAGTGACAGATTTTGTTTTGCTAGACTGAAAAACGGGAACAGAAAATTATATTTATACCACTCTTCACCTTATTACTGAGCTCTTCCATAGGATCTACCAGGTACAAGAACATACTAGGAAGAGGCAGCAGAAAGTGGTACTTTGCTCTCTGAAAGTAGAAATATTCTAACAGACCTTCCCCATGGAAGTTCATTGATTTCCCTCATCTTATGAAGCAGTTATTGCTCAGCCTGTTAGTGGGTTATATGCTCAAAACCTTGGCTAAGGCAGCTTTTCTCACTCAGTGATTACATCCATTTTTTGCCATGTGCTAAATAGTGAAGAAGAGCAGTTATCAGTATTTAGGTTGAGCATTTGTGCTTCCTAAATTTTGCACTTTATGAAAAGCAGTCTCATAAGATGCAGGAATTCTGTTTATGAAGAAATTTTCTGCACAGATAAATTATGAATCAGTTAATAAGAAACCTAAGAGAAATTATACTCTAAAGCCTTGGCCTGAACCATAATAATTTCTCTGTGGAAATTACTAAAGGTTTTAATATTATAACTCTCTTGTATAGGCATTATTTAGATACCAAAGTAATGCGCTTTACAAGTTGGTTTATATAAAAATATAAGTTTTGTACAGCTATGTATTTTTGTAGGCAAAATATATTAGACAAAATTTGATGAGAATAATAGTATACTTATTAGTTATAATATAGAACAGTATTTCTCACCAGATGAAAAAAGGAAAAGTAGTCACAGAATCTTTAACTAACATAAGCTGTCTTTTATTCCTCATCTAAAAGTTTTGTTTTCCTTTTAAGTCTCTCAAGTTTCTTCCCACATGAGGCAACATTCACGAGAGTATAAATAGAAAACATGAAGATCTACAAGTTGATATTATTCACTCTGTTTTGAGGCAAAATATATGGGCATTCAGACCACAAGTTAAGTGGCAGGACTTACAAAACTTACAGATGGGAGGATTAAACTGGCCTTGATGAGAACTTTATTTTGGATCTGCTTGACCTTGCCTGTAAACTAACTCACTTGTCACTGCTTATTCTGTGTAATAACTCTCATGGGGACATATGCTTTATTATTTTTACATCTCTCTCTTCCAAATGCAGCTTGGTTTTGGAGAACAGAGATGACTACATACACATCAAGTTGTGCATTTGAAGGATTTTTTTAAGATCTAGAGTCCTTATCCATGGAACACACAATCCCACAAGTGAGGATATATTAAAACGGTATTAGAGTGTGTTTGCAAACATACATATTTAAACTGTACTTACAAAGTAATGCTTCCTTTCTTTTCCAACTGTGTACAGGCCTTTGTCCTACAGAAAAACTTTATTACAGTTGCCTCTGCTCTGACCAAGCAGTCCTTAAAGGAATCACATTTATATTTCACTTGTTCAAGCAGAACTTAGAATACAAACCCAAAAGATTCTTAGATTTATCATGTTTTACATAAGCAGCTATTCAGTATTAACTAAGACATCAGTTTTTTAAGGCAGAAAAGCTTTTCTATCCATTTCAAGATGCCTGATACTGCACATATTCCATCTCAGACGGGTTATTCATTCCCTCAAATTAGCTCCAGTACCCACTACAGTAAATGAAATTTACATTGCATTGATGTGTTTTAAGAAATATTGTCTCCAAAATGTTCAGCAAAGAAAAGGTTATTCCTTCATCTACAGCCCAACAAAAGTAGTAACCCCAAAAATGTAACTGTGTGCTCACAACATAGAGTTTCAGTTAGAAAACTGCCTACCATGGCTGAAATTAAGTACACAGGACTGTTACAAGCAGGTCATATAGTTATTTATTTTATTCTTTGTATTTCCAATCAGATACAAATAATTTTTAAATGTTTGGGAATGAGGATAGTCTAAATATAATCTCTTTCTAGTGGAAATAACATTTGTTCCATTTAGGCCTCAGATACTGCTGATGGCAGAATAAGATTGGAATGTGCAGATAATTATCTTTGAGGCTAGTCAGCATCTAGAAGGCCTTCATAATATCACATTTAAGATCAAGCCAAGACATTCCAGTCTGAATCAAGGTTTATTTATTAAAGGATTTAACACTTTTAGATCCAATATTGCCTGGAAGACCACCAATTTCCATTTCCAAATATCTAATTTCTCCAGTTTCTTGGTGCATACATAAGAGCTTCAAAATCACTTCAGTAAGCACACACATATGCACATAAATGACATCTAAATTCCTTCCCTTCTCTAAGATGAATTTCACAGGAAACACCTACAAAGCAATATCTCCACAGAGAAAGCTATAGGAACTTTCAGTAATTCTCACTCATTTAGCAACACAGTTCAGACAACTGCAGCGTTTTTTTAGTGAAAGATTTTGGATTTTTCTTGATTGGTATAAGGAATACTGAGAAAAATAATGTAGCATAAATATAAGACATGCTTTGAATATTTTCTTATCTAGGAAGACAGCTAGGCACTTAAAACTTCAGTGTTTACTTCTTTTTCCTTTTAAGAAACACTTTAAAATGAGTAAATAAAATTATTTTTCAGAAGTAAAGATCAGCAATTCTCTTGTTCTAAGCTGGTTTTTTTCAGTCTGGGATCTTTTTTTGTGCTTTTGCCACTTATCTAAAATCTACTGTTCATGACAAGATCAAAAGTAATGGTTTATAATACAACATCTGTTCTGTAAATTCATAGCATAATCTTACAGAGGGTCTCTATAAATGAACAAAAAAGATATATAGCCTTTCTACATATAATGGATTTGGTCAACAAAAAGCCTAAATAATCACAGTATGATCCTGGTTATCCAAACTTCCCTCTGTACAGTGTCTTCCTGTCCAACAGTGACTCCTCGTAACACAAGCCCGTGAGTCCCCCGGATAAATGGGGTGTGACACAAGTTGTTTGAATAAGTGCTATCCTACTGTATGGCATTATGAATACAGCTTAATCTGTCGTGGTACTCGATGTAATGTAATACAGCATTCCAACTCAAGAGCAGGGAAAATTAGCCATTATAAAAGAGCAACCCTCACTGCTCTAAAGGCACACTAACATGAGATAATATAAATAATAACTGCTATTGACTTACTATGTTATTCTAATACTACAAATCAGCTAGTATTTCATAGTCAAAAAGACAAAATACTGGCAAAGAAGGTTTAAAGAAGTTTGCTTTGGTTTGTTTATGTTTTTTAAAGGAAGAGAAAAGAAAAGCATCTACTTTTCAAAGACAGTATTTTTTGTATGTCTCTCCTTCACTTTAATTAAGCAGAGTTAGTAATTAAGCTGCCAGAGGGAGGTCCAGAAGATAAAAGATTTCCCAAACCAAATAACATAGGTTTCCTAAACCTGTGTTAGGAAAGAAGATTCAAGTTCCTTATTTAAAAGGACAGGAACCTTCCTCCCTGCCCCCTCCTTTCTCTGAATAGCATTCAAAGGGAAAAAGAAAAAAATACCAATTATGTGCTCTGTCAGGAGGATATGTTCTTGTCACATGTAGTGCCCATTCCTTCAGGAGGACAGAAGTAGTAGAGTTAATAAGGATAGCAATCTGATATTATTTTTACTCAGCATTGTAATTATAAACTAAAACCATTTTCCTATTCCCAGCACAGGCTTATGGTTGAAAGTCCACATGGTCCCATATACACTGTAATATCTAAAATGGAAGTCTTGAAAAAACGAAGAACTGAACCAAAGCTAAGCACATTGCTGTCTTTACCAGAGAAGTCAACTCAGAAATAAACACAACTGTTCATGAGAAAGATATTAGAAGCAATAAATTTTCTAGTGATGAGTGTTTTTAGGTGTATAATTTATGTGTGCACTCACTGGTGGCATGACCAGAAACACAGATACCACAGAATGAAAAGGAGAAAAAATAGGGGAAAGTAGAAGATACAGATATATGCTCTACTAGGCTGCTAAAAAAATAGCCAGCTTATATGAAAGACTAGATTGTGACATATTTTCACAAAAGCAAAAACAAAAACGAGCGTTGTTGACTCAAGAATGAACATTGGCAGGAAGCTGCCATTAGGTCTTCTATAGTTTACACTATATTTTTTCCTTCCAGACGCTGCCAGTGGGAGGTTTTAAAGCATAATGATATACTGAGAAACTTATGACAAGCACGTCCAAACAAAGTAAAACATATTTTTCACAAAACAGTAAACTCTGATAGCTTTAAATCCATGGAGCCAGAGGTAGCCTGAAGACTAATTACAGCAGAATTGTTAACTTGTAAAACCTGTTTAAGGTATTTAGGTATCCTTGACTTTTTTCCAGAAAATATTGTTGTAGCAGGAAGTTACTTATAAAAAAACAAAGTTGAAATAGGAAAGATGTTTTTCATGCCCAAAAGAAGGTGAATAGTAAGATGTTTAACAGCTTGATAACAGCAAAAATAGAGAAATGTGTTAATTAGCATCAATTAGAAAATGTATCAGGCATTACAGTAAAAAGAATTTTAAAGGATGGTGTACGTGTAAAACTTGAATAGTTTTTTATTCCTGAAAGCTGCCTTTTCTAAGTCATACTTAGAGTGTGTTAATAAATTAGTACGAGGGTGTACCTAAGTCTGAGTATATTTAAATGTGTTGTATAAATGGAGATCACTACAGTCACACATGCTGTGACTGCTGTAATTTTTATTGTATAATCACAATAGGTTTAAGCACCATAAACCACTAAGAACAGATAAAACCCTTTTCACATATTAAAACAAATTTATCTGAGCCTGTATAGAATAATAAGATTGCTGAAGAAGAACCAAAAGTATGTTAAATAATATGGATGTGAAAGAAAAGAGTTTTCTTTCTTTTATTCCTATTAAAACACAAGCTTGATCCAAGGAAAATAAGGTCAAATCAGTATCTTAGAAGTCTCCTGACACTTTCAGACAGAGAAGATGAAGTATGAAACACTTCTCTGGATATACAGTCCAGTCCCAAATCTATGCCATGGACTCTTAGCCACAACCTGACCATTGTGGAGTGCTGACTATGTACATTATGATGATTTTCTCCCTTATTTCCTAATATAAGGAATTAATATTTCTTTAATTCAAATAATCCCTAAGAGGGAATTAAAGAAGTCATAGGAACCATGATGTGGCTTTTTTTTAATAGAGGTGTAATTCAATTCTCAGCAGTGTCTTGTGAGAACAAAAATGATCTTCTAGCATGTTTACATGGCACTTGTAATCACAAGCAGAAATTTAGTTGTTTGTTCATCTTTTTCAATGATCCTAACTAATGAAATAATGAACAGCTTCAGCAATACCCAGACACAACACATCTACTCTGCCTAATACCTAGTGCATAACTTCTCTCAGAAATAAAGGGGCAAACCTGAAGCCAGGGCCTTGAGATGGCTGGTTAAGGGATCAGGGGCACAAGTGGCATTCCCAGGGCTCCATATTTGTGCCAGTTCCACCAATGTCTTTATCAATGCTCTGGGTGAGGGGATTGAGGGCACCCTCAGTAAATTTGCAGATGACTCCAAGTTAGGTGGGAGTGTTGATCTGCTGGAGGGTAGGAGGGCTCTGCAGAGGGGTCTGCACAGGCTGGGTCAATGAGCCAGGACCAGTGGTGTGGTAAAGGTGGATCCTGCCTTTGGGTCACAACCTCCTGCATCTCCAGGCTGGGGACAGAGTGGCTGGAAAGCTGCTCAGTGGAGAAAGATCTGGGGGTGCTGGTTACAGCATCTGAACATGAGCCAGCATGTGCCCAGGTGGCCAAGAAGGCCAGTGGCATCCTGGCTGTATCAGCAATAGTGTGGCCAGCAGGACCAGGGCAGTGATTGTCCCCCTGTACTGAGCACTGCTGAGGCCACAGCTCAAATCCTGGGTTCAGGTTTGGACCCCTCAAGACAAGACACACAGCGGGGAGCTGGAGCTTATACAGAGAAGGGGCTGGAGCACGAGACTGGAGAGGAGCAGCCGAGGGAGCTGGGGGTGTTTAACCTGGAGAAAAGGAGGCTGAAGGGGACCTTATCACTCTACAAGACCTGAAAGGAGATTTTAGTCAGGTGGGGTTGGTCTCTCCTTCCAGTTAACAAGTGACAGGACAAAAGGAAACCAGGAGAGGTTTAAATTGGATATTAGGAAAAAAATTCTTCACCAAAAGCACTGTCAAGCACTAGAACAGGCTGCCCAGTGCAGTGTTGGAATCACCCTCCCTAAAGGTGTTTAAAACCATGGAGCTATGGCACTGAGGGACATGGTTAGTGATGGTCCTGGCAGTGCTGGGTAAACTGTGATCTTAGAGGTCTTTTCCAACCTAAATGATACTGTGATTCTCTGATATGGGATAGACAAATAACCTTGATATGACAGCTGTAAAAGAATACCAGGATCAGGTATTATTTTAGGTAATTAACTGTATTTTTCAGCTACTCCTCTCACACATAGACCTAAATGTCCTGATGGCATAACACTTACATTCCACATGTATAATTCAGAGTTTAGTCCGTAAATTCTCTGAAGTCATTCTTCTGCTATTACTGAAGTACTTTTTTAAATACATATTGACTAATCTATGGTTTCATACATCAAGTAGACTATTTTTCATATACAGACTAAAATCTGGCTTTAAAAACTGTACGATGAATTGTAAAAACAGTTTAAAGTTATGATTGGCTGATAAAGTGAAACTCTACTCCATTTCACTTGGATTAGTGTGCAGCTGCAAGATATAAATTCTGTGTGAGAAACAGTACATTTTTTAATGCTCTTTGAATTATCATGTTTTTGCAAAATGAAAGACAACTGGTTTCATATGCAGGTAAGAAATATTGGCATAAGGAATGTTATTTGACTTTAACTGAGTCATGTTGCTAGAATGCATGAAACAGCTGCATGAGCTGAGTATCTGCCTGAGGCTACAACTATATTTCCCCCATCTTTTACCACCTGTCTGTGCTAAAGTTACTGGATGCTGGTAGATATCAAACCCCACTGGGATCATTAACTATCATAATTATGAAATGGATTCTCCACTATCCTACTGCCTTTTCATGTCCAAGTATTTTTTACTAGATGAGACAGCATTATCCCTTTCATTTGAAAACTTTTAAAAGAATGTTGTGAATAAAATCACAAACCAAATGACTAAAGCTATACTGAAAGAGTGAGGCTTACCTCTGTTAAGCTTACTCTCTTTGGCACATCTGAAAATTTATTAAATGATTATGCCAAGACCACCAAAAGGCTCTTTTACATCATTCTTTAGCCAAGGGTAGCACTGATCCAACAGTACAATTAACACTGGGATGTTTTCATACTAGCTAGATACAGGCAATTTTGCCCTAGGAGTAGAAACGAGTGATAAAATCTCAGAGTTGTTGAAAACAAAAGTGCTTTTGAGCACTCTTGGAGAACAATTGTGATACCAAAACACCAGGGAATGAAAAATATAATTCTGATCTTAAAAAAAAAAAAGTAATACTGGGGAATTATGGATAAGTCAGTTTGGATTCTGAGACTTACTGGAACAAGTCTGCTTCAGACTGTTTTCAGACACCTAGAAGAATGAATATGGAGTTCCCAGGCAGCCATATCAAATTAATTTTTTCATATGAGAGAGAAATTGGCTTTATTGAAGAACAGGAGTAGCAGTCATATCTGGTGAAAAATTTCAAGATATCCACATAACCAAATTAAAGAAAAATATAAGCCAAATGGAAGCCACCTGACATGGATGCCAAACTTGTTTGGAAGCTGTGGTGAGCAACCAACAGTTCACTGTTAAAAGAGAAAGATGTTAAAAATAATGGAATTTTGCAGGACCATAGGCTATTCAGTTCCTGAATAACCCCAAATACTAAGACTACAAATCTGCAGTAAGAAAGAAACAAAGGGATCTTAAAGATAGAACTGAACAGGGATAAAAAAATATGCTATTTAATAGAGAGAAAAGCAAGGTCATTCACTTCAGCAGAATTGATCCACCCCACAAATCCAGGAAGAGGAATAACTGATTAAGTTGTTTTTTTCTACTGAAGAAAAGGATCAAGAGACACTAAGGTGACAAGTCAGCAGTGTCATGTTGTTGCAAAAAACACACTATGGAGAGACGTGTATTTAGTAGTAATCTTTCTGTTTACTTTGGCACTGACAAGATCTCAGCAGGAGAACTGGATCAAATTTTACCCACTCAAAGATGTGAACAAACTGGAAAGACTACAAAGAAAAGTAACAAGGATAATAAGAAAATTAGAAAGCAAAATTTCTGTGGTAAGACTGAAAGAATTAGGATCTATCAACTTCAAGTAGAGAAAACTAAGGAACATGGTAAGCATTTGCACTTACAGGTCATCACAAAGGATGAAGGAAGTTATTATGAATTTATTACGTCCAGTGTGGATAAGAAAAGACATAGTTGCCTGAAATTACAGAAAAAGAGACTAAGATAAGAATAGAGATTTTTTTTTTTCATACCTATGGACTGTGAATAATAAACAAAGTTACTATATATGTCACTAAAACCAAGACAAACATCTCAGAAACAACAGTGGTATAATTGATACTCACTAAATACTATGGATGCACTAAAATATACTGTCTCATCCCTTCTGGATTTGTTTTCTATGAAATTTCAATTTTAAATGCGTATAGAGCCTGTTTATTTCCTAGTACAAAATGCATAAAAGAATCACTAGACAAAACATTCCAGACCTGCCAAAACAATTTTAGAAGAATCTACTCTCCCAGTTAAGAAAGGCAAACACAGTCTTCTGCAATGAGGAAAGGCAGACTTTCAAGCAGGACTTTTCACCTTGGAAAATGCACTACTGACAAAGAAGCAAGAGACTATAAATGCTATGGAAAAGGTGAACTGGGAACTATTGTTCACTGTTTCTCACAGCTGAAGAATTATGGGCACCTAAGGACATTACTAGGCAACAGGCTTAAAAACCACATAAAAGGCAAAACTCTTAATATGACATTTTATGTTGTACAGCTCAAGGATATGGGGTGGTTCTCAGCCCCAAAATGACTGCCCAAAAATTTTAAATGCTTTATTGATTATAAGTCCTTTGGCTTCTAAACATAGCAATATATGTGCTAATTCCAGCTCAAAAGGTCCCTAAAGCACTGGCAAACCTGAGACAGGATACTGATGAAAAAACACTGTCTAATCTTACTTTTTCATGCACCAATTCATGGATTATTTTACTCATTTTTTTTTCTGCTGACCAGGACAAAAAAAAATTAAGTAGATGCATCTCTTATCTGATCCAGTTCTTAGGCTGATGATTTCTTCTTTGAAAACACTGCTGCAACCAACACATTCTCAGTTCATCAGGAAGGCATATTTATCATACTAATACCCACAGAGGGTACATGTTATGCAAAATTACAGAACGAGTTTCCAAGCTGTGGGGACCAATCACAAAAACTGCAAATGTTAATTACTGTGGTGCATGGCTTGGAGTCTAAGAGTCATTCTGGGGAAATACCTAAAAACCACTCATGTTTGTGCTACAGGTTACACCAATTCAGTCTCAGAGCCTTAGTAATGTAATGTATGACCTTATATGGAATCAGGTTTTAAAAATATATAAATAAAAAAAACAAAAACAAACACAAAATCATCCTGGGTAAAAAGTGCTTAGAGAAATGCAAAAATATTCATATCTTGAAGAAAATTTTCATTTAATTTTTGCATGGAGTGAAGAAACCACTTTTGGTGAGATCATTACAGATCTTAACTAAGTTTTCAAAACAGAAAAATAAAAGTCAAATTCCTTTATGTTTCTACCTAAAATCAAGAAAGTCTATCAAAGAGTTAATGACAGTAACTAGATAAAAGTACAATAAGCACTTTAGCTTCATGAACAAAAAAAATTTAGGAAAGGACACAATATATCATACATTTAAAAGGACTCACAAGTATGGAGAGTAAAGTGGTTAGTACTGAACACCAAAAGGCACCACAGGAGCTGGACGTTCATGATCTCCCCACTAACCTGAAGAATGGCATGTCTCCTACCCTTCAGGAAAACTTCACTTCTCAGTGGGCAGCTTTGTCTATAAATCAAGTTGTTTATAAAACGTGTATTAGTTGCTTAAATACAGCTGTGAGTAGACAGATAAGACCCGACAGATACTCTTTACTGTACCAGGTCCTCTGGTATTCAGTAATGTGGATAGAAGTGCCCTACTGTAAATCACAGCATGTTACACTAATGCAATGCACATTTTTCCCTGACAACACTGGAATTTAAAATGTATATATACCATATCATTACATACATTATTACTTACTGAAGTGTAATGATCGTATGAAAATCTCAGGAAACCATTTTTCTCCAAAAGACTCTGTACCCCAGTTCAGATGACTCACAAGACAGAGTCATTTGAGCTGCCATTTTGGATTCTTTCCTTGGAAAGTAAGTCACCAGCTGGATTGATTATGGGCCTTGATGTCTAGAGTTTATACTGGGATTTTACAAGCAATTGTGATTTACATCATGAAGTTTTTTTTTCATGTTCAGGATATGGTTGGGGGACTGGGAGAGAAGAGCAGAGAAAATTATGTAAATTCTTCTCCAGGTACAAAAGTTTAAGGCTTTTGTTCAGATTTAAAAGTTTAAAGAAAAAAATTTTAAAAGCTCTATGAAAACTAAATTTATTTCACAGACTCTTAAAAAGATTCAAGCATAATATTTTTAACTTTTTCCTGCAGTCGCAGACATTCTAAAACATTTTCATAAATATTTCCATAGTGTTTTACAAAGTATAATGCTAACTGCTAGTATGGTCAAGGTTATAAAACAGGGGTCTTAAATTTATTATATTAATCTTCTACTACCTAAGTCTGAAGTAATTGAGACTCGATGTACCCACAGAGCAGGTAAAGCACATCCTCCTTACTTGGGCATTACCTGGGCATTGGACAACTGTAGAAGTTCTGAGCCAGGGCAGTACCAAGCACCTCCATTTCACTTGTGCAGCCTAAGAACCTTCCCTACATATTCCAGTTCCTTTTCACATTTATAGCTTTTGCCTGATCATTTCCCTGTATTCAACCAGTAAAAATTTTAGGGTCCTGCAGAAAGAAATGGATCATGTGTTCAGTCTTGGGGTCATTCTAAGAACTATAGTTTTCCTGAATTTCATTAAAAAATTAATTTTACCTGTCTTATAGGCTATGAAAAAATTCTCAACAATTTTCTTGGTGCAGATTTCCCCAAAATACTGTATAAGAGTACCACTCCTTCTAGATTTTACTGCTGCTTCTGTTGTCACCAGATAATTTTTCATGTTAACATATTTCCTAGATGTTTCTATTTTGCATAATTAAAGGACCAATGAAATCAGTGTGTTGATCTTTCATTTTAAAGGGAAAATTGCAGTGAATTCAAACACAGCTCAGTTAAGCCTCAGGTCCAAATGTATGCTCACTGAGAGCAGGAGATGCTTAATTCTTTAGTTATAAGAGTTTCCTAGTTTGAGTTGACTGTCTTTAAAAGATTTATA
>VZTT01039598.1:0-20578 GCA_013400855.1 Buphagus erythrorhynchus | reverse complement strand
AGGAGAAGGAGAAGGAGAAGGAGAAGGAGAAGGAGAAGGAGAAGGAGAAGGAGAAGGAGAAGGGAGGGAAAGGAAGGCCAGGGAGCCCCGGGCTCGGGTTTCAGCTTTGCCAGGGGCACGGAGCCGGGCAGGAGGGATGCAGGGGAGGAAGGGAGGGATCATCTGCAGGCAAACAACACCTGCCAGGTGACTCCAAACACGACACCACCGAGCACACGAGCTCCTTGATGACAGACTCCGGAGCTCCTCTCCTGCCATGTCTCTTTCCATGACTCAGCCTCTGGTTTTAATGATGCTCTCTCGCTGCTCGTGACCCAGGAGAAGACATTAATCAAAGCACTGCTGCTTGATTAAAGCATTAATAATACATTTTACAGCAGCAGGGCTGCATGTTAGAGGGAGGCTAAACTGAGAGGTGTTTTCCTGTATTAAGTGTCCAAGGAGAAATGTTCCAAGAACTGAGCAAAACCAAGATTTGCCAATGAGTAAAACCATTCTTGCCACGATAATTCTTCTGACTCCAAAGAAAAATGGGAAATGCACTAATTAGGAGGGATTTTAACAGAGATTTGAGGTGACCTCACATTTCTGACCCCTTTTTTTTGTGATTTTCCAAAGAGAGGAGGGGTCTCTCCTGCCAGAGGAGGTGCCAGCCATGGGTGACCCAAGGGGGATAACTGCTGTGGCTCAGTGCTGATTGCTTCCCTGTCCCTTTGGAAATATTCCCACTGGCTTCCTGTGGCATAACTCACTGGATTAGGTCATTTTAGCAGCCAACTTTCCTCCTCTGGAAGAGCAGGGTATCTGTCATGGGTTAAAATTGCCCAGAATCAACTTTAATAACAGATAAATTAGAAACAACTTTTCCTTGAGAACAGCAAAATTAGCAACAAGACTGAAAAGGGATGAAGCAATGAAGAATATTAAGATTGCCAGCAGTGCCCTCTTCCATTCATAAATGTGATGATTCCATTTGTTTTGCAATAATGATATTTTGCACAAGAGAATGGTTTTTAAAAAAAGAACATTAAATCAAAACATGGCAGTGCAATAAAAATGTTTCCAAATCCCTGGCCTGATTTTCTACTCACTTCAATCCCTTTCTCTTGGTGTGGTCCCATGGAATATAATAGCTTTGTTCTTCAGGGGATAAAATCAGATGCAGAAATGAAGTTACAAATGAAAATTATTTCAAAAACTCACAACTTACCCTCCTGTGCAGTGTGTCAGAGTCAGAAATTGCCAGAAATCATATTTTTGTCTAGGTAAAAAGACAAATCAATAGAGAAAAATTAAAGGTCAATCGTTAATGAGTATTGAACAACACCATCTGAAAATAGTCCCAGGTATGGGATAGATATGACCAAGAAATCAACATCTAAAAACCAGAAATACCCAAACAAAAACTCACAGAAGCCTGGGCATCCTCTCATATGTGTCTTCATTTCACCTCCAGCACAGACCAGACATTCCAAACTCTGCACCTTCAAACACTCAACTGGAATTATTCCTTACTGATACAGGCACTAAAGCACTTCTGTCCTTCAAAAAACTAAATTCCAAATGCCAGGATATCAGAAATACAGGAAAAATGAACAGCACAGCATGGAATTGCTTTAAGAAAATGGAACTATGGGAATAGTCCCATGTATTTTCAAAGCAAATCTATCCACAAATTAATTCAGATTTTTTTCTCTTGTCTTTATCTGAAATAGATGTTACAAGGAATAGTGATAAAATCACTTTGCTGACAATTACTCATTGAACTGTGAGACAGATAAGAGAGGTGGCTATGGCTTCTGCGCAAAAATTATAAAAAAATAATTAAAAAATGCTAATCATAAACCAACTGGAACTTTTTAGGGCTTTCTTATGATTTCAGCATCTTTAGAGGGTCGGTCATGAGACTATGTTTTGGAAGAATCCACACTCACACTAGAAGAGAACCCTCAGTAAAACCAAAGAGGTGGATAAGGTCTATTTTTGTCTTTAAGTCAGCCTAAAAAACTAAAACACAGCTGAATATATCCAGAGAAAACAATATTTGCTGATGTTGTGACACAACCCCCTCGTCCTAAGCAGGGTGTGACAAAGGACGAGTTTGGGACATGGGTGGGGCTGGGGGAGCTGCTCACAAACACTTTGTCATTTTGTTTGTGCCAACATCACAAAAGGACCAGTACTAAATCATTCTGCACGCCTGGGATCAGCTGATAGAAATTGATACTAAAAAACTTGAATTTAATGGAAATAAAAAGATATGGGAGTGCTTGTGTCTCTAGATTGCATCTCCACCTAGAAGAGCTCAACCCTCATAACAAATTCACTCCAGGTTCTATCGACTGGCACAGAAAATCAGAACACTTATTGAACAAACAGTAAGTGTTGCACCCAGCTTTTTATTACAGCTGTAAACGTAATGAAATTAAAATCTTTTTAAAACAAGGTATTTTGAATCTTTTATAAAGGTGTGTGGCTTCTGACTACAAATCAGCAGCCTGCTCTAACTCTGAAGGCATCCCAGGAGAGCCATACAGTGTGAATCTGGCAGAACAAAGCTTCAGGAAAGCAAAGAATTAGCTCTGGTATTTATTATGAAAGGATGAAGTTCAAACATAGAACCATTAGCCAGCTAAGTCCATTGCAAATAGCTTCTGGAAGGAATTACAATTCAAAGGACTCATTAGCCTAAGATGTGTTAATATCAGCCAAAGTTTCAGTGCCTGGAGTGAGCTGGGAGTTGAAGATATGACTGATGCTGACACTTCCCCTGCAGACATTTCTGCACATGATCTGCAGCTCAGCATTGCTTCCCTGGAGCCTGGAACATCCTTCCTTGGTGCCCTGAAAGCACNTAGGGCAGGTCATGTCCCTGCTATAGGGTCAACCCCCTCAGCATGTGCTGGACTTCACTGGAGAAAAGATACCTGTGAAAATAATGCATTTAGGATTTTTCCTCGCAAGAGCACAATTGTTTTCAGAAGAGGGTGAGGAGGGGCATGAGGGTTTAAGTTCTTTCTCTTCCTCTTTCTTCAGCCAAGCCACTGTTCTCCCTTAAAACGAGGACCCAACCCCTCCCTGCCTGTTTTTCCCACCCTTCCCTTCCCCTCCCTTCCCTCTTCCCTTCCCTCTTTCCTTTCCCTCTTTCCTTTCCCTTTCCTTCCCTCCAGCCACTGCTGACAGATCCTGCTTGCCTTGTCCATGCCAACATTTTCTGCTCACACTTACAGGACACCATCCAGGAGGCTGGAATGAACTGAGTAACCCTGGGATGGAGGCAAACAGGATTTGCACTTCCATCATACATGTCAGGCCAATTAGTGACAATTATGGGGATTCACTCCAGAGCCTCTCAGTGCAACCAGAGACCAAGTTTTGCCTTGAAAATGGGGAATATTTTCTTACAGCACTAACCCACAGAGCCTGACTTAGCCTGCTGCATGTATTCCCAGGGTGAACTTTCCAGGACAACAACCATCTGCCTGTCCTGTGTGTGCACCAGACAAGAGGGAGTTCCAGTCCACGCCTGCTGCAACACCACTGATGACCAATTGAAGGGAAAACAATCTTGTCTCAGACACCAGAGAGCCAGCACTGACCTCTGGGAAATATCAAAGTAAGAAAACATCAGGTTTTGCTGGAAATCATAATCAAAAACATCTCAGAAAGTCCCCAGCAAGGCAGATGTGCTGCAGAGGTGGTTGTACCCCAGTGTCCTGAAACACTTCTTCCTCTGAGCTGTAATATAAGTTATGAGCTAATATCACCTCACATGAAAACAATAATACTTCTATAACAGGATGATAATTAGGAGCACCACCAGAGTGTGAATCTGGAAGGCACCAGTCCTTCCAAAGCCCTGCAGCCAGCAAAAAATGTGTTGGGACACGAAGCTTCTCCAAAAATTACGATCTCATCCTAAACCCAGGAAAACATTATAGCACTTCTTATTTTTCTAATCAGCTTTAGTTCTTTCCTTCTTTTGTCATCAGTAATGAAGAATTTACAGTCCAAGCTATGCCCTCCTTGCCCTTGGTCCCTCAGCTCTTGCTTGCCACCGAACTCTGACTGAACTTTTTGATCAGTTCTGTAGACAAGGCAGAAATAGATGATTTAGCTGCTTTTTCTGCTTCCCCAAAGCTGGAGGAGAGCAGCAGCCACAGGACCAGCAGCAGTTCTGCCTTTGAGCCCAAGCAGGGAGGTGCTGAGTGAAGCAGCACAGCTCATTTTCCTTAGTCATTGTTCAGAGTGGGCTGAGGGCCCACTGATACCCTCTGCTAACCTTGTGTGTAGATCACATCACCTCAAGCACTCTCCCTGGTTTTACCTGCTGAGGTGTTTACAGGTGAGAAAAGGAAGCATCTGCATTGATTTTACAAGGTTTTGCAGTAAAAGAGGAGAGAAAAGCAGTAGCACCCTGTGCTGGCACCTCACAAAGAAAAAGATGCACTTCATTGCTGGTTCCATCCCCATGGTCCAGTACACTGAGATGACTCCTGGGGGGGAAACAGGCTGGGGAAAGCTCCTCTGAAAAGCACAATTGCTGCAGAAATAGTGCAAAACCATTCCAACAAAGCCCAGCAGCAATCAGAGTGTGGAGGGTTATGGAGACTCATCCATGATAAAAAACCAGGGTTGTCTTGAAGGACTCCACCAAGAGTGGCATCAGGGAAAGCTCACTGGTACTTCTGCTGCCTGCATTGCTTTAGGAGCTTAGGGCAATTTGGGTGATTTCATTCTAATCAAAATCTTTTCCTATTTCTAATCCCTTCAGCAGATTAAATATTGCTAGAAGGAAAATTGACACCCACACACAAAGCCTGGGCTGGGCCATTGAGTGCAGTTATTTATTGGAGGTCATTAGGGTTGCAAGACAGGCCCTTTTGGCCAGCTAAATACCCAGAAGGGAAGGACAAGCAACAGGAGAGATCTCTATCACCCTCTAAGTAGTTTCTCATTCTCTGCTATCGAAATAAATAGTCTGGAATGAATAAAATTCAAATTAGTCTCTGTTCAGTGAGATGGAGCTGGGCCAAGTGCTGCCATTTACTGAAGTCCTTCCACATCACTGCTAAAAAGGAAAGTTCTAAACAGTGACATCTTGGAGACAGAATTTGTTCTGAGCACAGACTGCCAACAAAATGTATGCACTAATGTAAAATTTCCTGGGACTTGGAGTTTCTGCAGCCTGTGTCGAAACATTATGGAGGGTAAAAAACAAATAGCATGATAATTTCTGCTTGCTTTAAGCAAAGGGGTTCTTGGACACATTTATTGTGTTTTTCAATGCAAAAATGGTTAAAATGAACTGCGAAAATTCTGGCTTGAACGCACGAAGAAATATTGCAGACACAACTTCTCCCTTGCTTGCTGCCACACATTTCTATGTAAGGCACTGCCTGGATATTTCCCAGGCAAGCAATAACAGACCAAGTGGTAATGAAGTTATTTCCCTCCAACGTCAGGAGTGTTTGGAGCCACGGTCATATCTCAGCATCTCCTGCACCTTTCATGTCTTGTTCTTTATCAAAGGAGCAGTGTAAAGGAGCCTGGGAATGAGGTGTAGATGAATATGAATTATTGAAAGGCACCAGGAAGAAAGTGCTGCAGAAACAGGAGGATCTGTCATTTAAGCTCCAGGTAAGAGGTTTTAAAGCCCAAATGAGAGAAGTGAATGTGAAAACGCTCTGAGTGCTGTTTGTGCTGCTTAACAGAGAGTGGGGGGTGTTGCTTCTACAGTTTGCAGCAGTGTGTCTTGTCCTCACTCGAGCCAAGGGGAAAAAGCATCTTCTCAAACCCCATCCTCTCCTGCTTACCCTCATCCAAACCAGCACTGGATGAGGACAAAACTTCACTGGAAAAACTCCTTTTCCTTCAGGAGCCTCCGTGTCATTTTATTTAAGATATTTTCTGTTGTCTAGTCCAGGCATTCAGCATGAAATTTTGGGTCTTCCCTGAATCATTCAGAGAAGGATTTCCTCTCACTTCATGCTAGCAGCCACTCGACAGCTCTGGATGGATGGTGTCACTCATAATCTTCTGTTCTTTTACCTTGCCTATATAAGACAAAAGTTTCATCTCTTTAAATGATTTTGTCAACCTCATTCGTTTCGAATTTTGCAAAACTCTTTCAAACAATGAAATCCAAAGCCACAGGAGGTGAGAATTTGGCAATACTCCCATTTTATCCATAAGCCATAGCATCTTCCTTGCAAGAATCTCTACAAGCATCTTTTGATTAGTTTGGTGGATAAACTGAACAAATTGAGTCATTTTATGTTTTGCTGTATGCTAGCCTAACATGTTATAAAACCATCCAGCATTTCTGCTTTCCAGACTCTTGCTTTTCATTGCATTCATCCCTCTTCCTGCTTCATGCCTGGTTTGCTTTAGATTAATCCCCCATAGTGGACACACAGTAATTTCCTCAGGTTCAGCCCTCATTTATGAGTGCCTTCCATTTTCTCTAATCTCTCTAGCTCTGTCTCTGTCACTCTGTCTATCCTGCCAGGCATTTCCTTGATTTTATCGTTAATTAATGCATCTTTGTAGTGTTTACAGCAAGAGCTGGGTTATAAACATGACTCACAGATCCATTCCTTGCCCAGTCCCACCTTTGCTGACTCAGTGCAATCACCATTTTTAGATTATAGTGAATGAAGCATTTGCTGATTATTTTTCCTCTCTGGACTTTTAGCAGTCACAGCTGATAAGCCCTCATGACTTTGTGGGATAAGAGGAGGTGGGAATACAGATGGAGAGAGCAGAATGATCACTTTGCAGGAGGCAATGCCAGTTCTGGGCAGGGAAGCTCACAAGGAGCACTTAGACCTTCCTAAAATTCCTAATCCTTGTGCCAAGCCAACTCTAGAGTGCCTTCAACCAGTCCAAAATCTCCTCTGCATGAAGGGGTGATGAAGCAGCCAGAGAAAAGTGGAATTATTGGCAGTGGGACTTGAGCAAGCCCTTGGGGTTTGCAGTACTGAAGGGTTTTGGCAGCCCTGTGTGCTGGGAGGGTCTGTCCTGGGGAATGGGAACTTCCAAACAAACAGGGAAAGACTTTGGAGGGAGAAACCACAAACCAAGGGCTCTGAATTAATTTTTGAATTCACAAAGCTGTAAATCACCTGGGCTGTCAGATGGGCTGCAGGTCTGACGAGGGGGATGAGGGAAGGGCTTGCTTTCCCTCCTGGTGATGGGATTTTCAAAGATGTTCAGTGTCAGCCTCATAAATCCATCCCCCAAGCAGATGCAGGGACTCAGACCAGGAGGAAAAGCTCTGTCCTTTCCTCTCCAAGGGAAAAGTGCAGCATCCTTCAGGGGCATGGGCACCTCTGCCAGCCCTGCAGGGGCTGCACTGCAAGCACAGGGTCTCCTTCTAACAGTTCCACACTCACATGATCAAATAATTCCTTTTATTTTAGCCTCAACAAGGCTAACATTTTATGGATTAAAACACAGGTCCCAAGGAGGAACCAGCCACGTTATTAAGAAGAGCTCAAGGGTACTTTTTAACAACTGTGTGGTACTAAATACACAGCAATGAGTTTTATGCATATTGCTTTTAACACAAGGTCTCAAGGCTTGGGAAGAAACATAATTGGAATGATTTTTTTTTTTTTTTTTACATTTAATGCATCATAAATGGAGAACTGGATTTGTATGGTAATTTGAACAGTACGGTATTAAGGAAAACAAGAAGAGGAAATCAATCTCGCCACTAAAAACTAAAAAAAATAATAAATTCTCAGACCTTCCTTCACTAGTTTTAAATTATTTGAGAAATAATTTATAACAGGAGTGGGGAAAAAGTCAACAGCATTCAGTATTCAAACCCACCTCACCTGCTTAGCAATTCATGTTTTAATCTGGCAGTTTGTCACAGTAGCTAATGGAATTTTAACACTATTTCTCTTTCTGTTTGAAAACTGAAAGCACTTCTGTGTTTTATCCTTGAGCTACATAACTTTAAATAATTGGTCCTTCTAGTAACTTACCCACCAGTTAAAGAGCTGTCCTCTCCTGCAGAATTAGTTGAAGATCAACTTTTTACTGTGCTTCTTCCTGAATGGGAGTCAGTTGTCATATTTCAATATCACAAACACCGTTTTTACATAACCATAGTAATTATATTTTTTTGATTTATGACTGGGAAAGCGAGGCACAGAGATATTAATTGATATGGCTGGGATGACAAAGAGAGAATTTTACAATGGTAACTGGCTTGTGACCACAATATTAGCTTTTCCCTTTTAATAGTGCACCAGCCAATGACATCTAATGCACACATCCAGTGTGCACTGTAAGTCAGGTGTGTGTCTGAGTGTACAGGTAGAGCTCAAAAAAAATAAGAGTACTGCAAGGCAGACACATCCATAACAGAGTACTTGCAGCATCTGGTTAAAATCCTCCTCAGATTTTCTTCCTAGAAAATTAACACCTTCTTCTGTCCTCTTCAATCCTGAAATGGGTGTGGTTTTCTCTAACTCATGGTGGCACAGGGACAATCTCTGTCACCTGGCCCTGTGCACACACCCTTCAGACAGCTTCTCTTTGAATCAAATGTTTTTCTGTATTAATCATACCTGCTGTTCCTGGCTGTAGAAATGCATGAAAATGGTAAAAACCCCAATCTTGGCACTCAAAGCAGTCAAGTGCCAGGCTTTAGAGGGTCACCAGAATGAGAAGTTATTATTTCTGTGGCTGTATTCTGTACTTTATATTGGATATTTGTGGTATTTCAGTGACCCTGAGCTGTACCACTGAAATTACTCCCTTGATATCAGTCATGAAAATGGTGTGATTCAGAAATGCTCTGGAACTGAAATAAAAAGCACTTGGTAAGAAAAGCATTTATGTAGTTCCCAGTTTTTATCTCTCAGTTTACGTTGTCAGGATGTTTTCAGCTCTGAGAGAAACATCAAAATGCACGGTCCAAATGTGCCTGCAGAGTCAGAGAGAAAATGGAGGGAAAACTTCATTTATCAGCCACAGCCTCCTGCTGATCACCACCAGGCCTCTCTTCCAAACCCCTTGGCTGCTCAGCTCTCAGCGAGGTCAGAAATGCTGACCAAATTTGTGTCCTGATGTGCATGTGCTCAGACAGATGTGCCCTTTGGTCTGGAGCTCCTGGTGCTCAGAGAGGGCAGAAACCTCCCCAAACACCCATCTGGTGTGGTGCTCAGGGTGAGACTGATCTCCAGAGCTGCAATCAGGACAGCTTTGTTCTGTCCTGACAGACCTGGGGCTGCCTCTGTGTAAATCCTGACTCCCACAGCAGCTGGGCATTCCCTCCTGATCCATGTCCCACTGTGTGCAGAGGAAACAGCACTCAGCCCCAACCCACAGCACCCAGCTCCTCCTCTGCCCATGCCACACAGCATTATCATCCCTTTTAAACCTAAGTGATTCATCCCTTATGCAAAATTCATTGGGGTCCATGTAGGAATGAGTATCCCTTTGGGATTCCCTTCCTTTATTAACAGGCATCATTTTCTAGATAGCCCAGAGGAAAAGGGCACAGAAAACTTCAGGAAACTCAGCAAAGTTGGATCAGGTTCAGTCTTCATGAATGGAGAGGAGTGAAACAGCACAGAAATGTGTGTGTTACATGGCATGAACATTATTTTACATTTACATAGCAAAGAAATGCCCCAAGTGCTTCATTTGCTTCAGTGGTAATTCAGATGTGACCCCTTTCAGCTTTCATCAGACTTGACAGAGAAAAAAGAAACTTTTACAAAGGCAAGGAAGGAAATAAGGAGTAAAACACTGCCAGTGATATGTGACTCAGTCTTCCAAGACAATTTGTGGCACAACAGGACCGTGGATCATGGCTGGGGTTTCCAAGGGCAGGGATGAACCAGCAATATTTTATAAAGTGTTCAACAAATCCTGGCTACCCATGGCCTGATCTACCACATATTCCTGGGCCATTGCAGCACCATTCTACTGGAATCAATAATGCTGCAACTTGGTAAAGCTTGAATAATGAAGAGGTGGATCGAGTGCTTTACTGTCAATTTAATTATTCATACAAATGAGGCATTTGGCAAGAGAGGGGATTTCTATTGCTTCATAAAGACAAATTATGGGGGAATAAACAGGAACATGAAGCAAACATTGCTGGACTGAATAAAATGTTGGCATCAATCCTTGAAGTTTACCTTGCAATGTGTAATGTCATAATTAAATGTAGAAAAGGAGGCCAAGCTATTCTTTATGGCCAGTGAGTAACACAGGGATCTGAAAGGAGGCTGAATTTCCATGTAACCAGGCTATCTAAATCCAATTAATTCCAGAAGTGCTAACCACCAGTGAACAAAATGGAAGCACTTAAATGAATTTTTGGATGTTTAAACGCTCTTTTCAATCGCGTGTAATTTCTTTTTTGTTTTTCCCAAATAACCAAAAAATTGTTTTATTTATCATCAGTATTCACATGGCACAAACATAAAGAACCTTAAAAGGCCAGGCCAATGCATTGGCTGAGGCCTGAAGGAGAATCAGAGCTCACAGACAACAGGCTGTGTACTCAATCAATAAAAGAAACAGCATCAAATAATTTTGTGATGAAATTGCACCCACTGAAGATGCAGCACTGGGCTGATTTCTAAGCCAATGAATTAGGACATTGCAGGATTTTAAAATTAATTTCTTTTCCTCTTTTTTCCCCCCTCTCCTTTTCCAGTGCATTCATATTTCCTTAAATAATTATTTTGATTTACACTTTTGTTTTTCCCCTGACTTTAAAAGCCTGAAATGCATCTTGTGTTAGAGATGCCAGGCAAAGCAATTATCTTGGTATTATATTTAAGCATCACAAAAAGCCTGTTTGGGGAGGGAGGAGGACTGACAACAGTGCTTTTATTAAATTACAAGCTGCTCCCTGCAGAATGATGGGGAGGCTGGAAGCACGGAGTGAGATTGCCCATTATATAGAGACATCATTAGTCTGGAGTATCTATACATGCACATATGGATATAACAAGATAATTCAGATCTTTTGGGCTCTTCTGACAGAGAAATATTACCAGGTAAATATTGCATGATCACCCCAAAGGTGCAACAACAACCTAAGAGAGCCAGGGCACCCTCAGGTGTCTCAGCACAAACACATCCCCACACCAGCAGCCCCCATGGGCAGCATCTATCAAGAATCTTGGGGGAAAAAGAACAGGAGAAGCATCCACGTTGTGCTAAAACACCTCCCTGGTGCCCAGGAATAGGTGGGCTGCTGACTTTCTGTGCCAGACATTGGATCTGCCTGGGGAACCTTCATGGAATAAATTTCTCTGTTCTTTTCTAAATACTTTACACTTTTGGCCACTGCAACAGAATGTGCCCATAAATTCTACTGTTTTTTAATGTGCTCTGTGGAAAAAAGAAAATTATCTCTGTTTTCTGTATGTTTCTGCTCTTTATACAGGGTGCTGGCTTAGCTGCAGAGAACAGAACAGGAGAGATGAAATCACAGGTGAGCAAGTGAACACCACCAGCTTTCCCCATCTCCTGCAGCATCAACCCTTACCAATCCCTGGATAAAAGCCCTGTGAAGGCTTTCATTACTGAAATCTGTAGGGAAAATATTCTCACTTCAAAGGATGGCCCTGCCAGATTCTCCTGTTGGTCACAGGGACAGGGTTTGAACTGCACCAGCACAGCCACAGGATTTCCACCCAGCTGGGCAAGCACCTCCTTCTGCCCTTCCTCAGCAGCAGCACCTTGTCCTTGCTGTACAGCAGGGGGGAGGCAGGAATTAAATCACCAAATAAACCCAATCACAGGAGAATGGCAAAACTACCAAAGGAGGAGGGAGGAATGTCATCCATGCCAACAAACCAGTGAAGCATATGGAAACTGCATTTAAGGCATAAAGGGTGTGTGAGGAGTTGGTATAACCAGATGGCTAAAGAGCAAGGAGAGAGCAATTCCAGAAATTGTGAGGGAAACAGGGAACAGAGAAAGAAATTAAGGATTATGAACTTCATATTGAAAAGGGCATGGAGAATTTAAGAGAAAAACTATAGCAGTAGTGATGAATTTTTTTTAAAAAAAAGTGAAAAAACCACATCAGCAGATGTTAGAACTGAGCCAGAATTTGCCTTTCTCACCTGCAGAGAGGTATCAGTGCTGAGGAGGATCTCCCACGTGTGGCAGAAGGATCCAGGAGGCAGAAACAGAGCCTGGCCAGGACAGAAGGACAGCTCTGGGGTGAGGTACATGTTTAAGTCCTTCAGAGCTGGGTTCAGGGCCTGGCTTCCTCAGACACCAAATTAGGTATTTTTCTTTTCTGTGTGCACTCATCTGTCATTAATAAAATTCAGATGGAAATATTTCTATCCATTCTCTGCCTCTGACAGATATTTGTATGATCCTAGCCAGCAATGAGGTCCTGATCTAGCCACAGACACAGCTGCAGGTCCCAATAAAACAACTATTAGAGTATCCAGCCTTAGAAAAGAAAATTTAAAATTAAAGTACATGTATTTCTTGATAAATAAATCTACCACTTAAATCATTCAATTGCAGACAGCATTTACTCCTTGCTTTGGAATTATTCACCTTCTTGTCAGCTGGTTTCAGAAAAATAATCTTTAACAACACCACACAAGGGCTTCACAAGGTAGGAAGGAAATGCTAATTGGTTTTATCCTTTTGTGAAACAATCCATCCAAAGTTAATTAGAATAAGTTGACTTTTTCTTCACAGAAATAATCCATAAGAAAGACTGATGGGCAGAGCAAGCTGTGTCCTGCACAAAGGTGGTAGGATTTAAGGGATTCTGAGCTGTGCTCCCAGAACTCTGCAGCCTTCAGGCATCTCTCTGGTCTTTCTCCGTGGATGGCATAATTAGGGTTGGAGTGGAAACCCCAGTGGTGAAGCCTGATAAGAAGTTAATCTTTTGGGCACCGGAGAGATGTGCCCCAAAGGTCCAATTAGCAAAGGCTTCCTGCCCTAGGCTGTGCCAGAGCCTTGCTCAGTGCTGACAAAGAGCTGAGGAGCAGCAGCCCAGGGCTGCTCCAGCCCCTCACACATCACAGGGCTGGGGAGCACTGCACTCTGTCCCCACCTCACTTCTCACAGCGACACTCACACTCCCAGTGTGACATTTAAATCGCACAGACTCACACACAGCTCTCTCTGGAAACAGGGTTCACCTCTGAGCCTTCAGGCACGCTGGCTGCAGACACAAGGCAAGGCTTTTGTCCCTGCCTGGGTGCTCATCCACAGACCCTGAGCCCAGGTCTCCTGGACCCTTTGACTGAGGCCAAGCAAACAGAGTTTGTGTGAAACCTGTGCCATCCCAGCTGCAGAACCCAACAGCATCACAGCAAGCCCAGTCCCCCACAGCCATGCATGAGCAAAGTGAGAAAATGATAAGGTTCGATTTCCCATCGTCTGTAAAGAGAAAAGGGAAAAGTTCTTGGTTGATGGAAAAGCACTGCAGAACTGGAAAAGAGAGGCAGAGGTCCTTTCTTTTATGGAGGGAAAACACTTCCCTAACATCCCAAGGAATACTGAGGCACATCATCCATGGACCCTACAAATTCCCCTTTCCATCTAAGAATATTAAAGAGCAAATCCCAGTTTCAAGAGGGATGCAGGTCATGGAAACTGCTGCTGAGAAACTGAAGTGGTTTCTCCAGACCAAGCGACTGTAGCACGACTATGATGGAAGGAGTTAATAGAGACTGAAATTGTTTTATTAAGTAGATTTGCCAGAATTTACTGATTATTAAACCTCATTAGCCGGGAACTTGTACTCCGTGTTCTTACCCAGTTGCTGCCTGCTGCCTGCTGGATACACGGAGGGATGCTGGAGAGATTATTGCTAAGCCCTTCCCCCTTCCCTCTCCCCTCCTCTTCCAGGACAGCACTGACAGTCCCGGGGGAAAGAGAGGAGAGACAGGGAGAGGACAGGATCCACCAGCTCTCCTCCAGCATTTCCCACCAGGAATCCGCAGGACAGGAGCTGCCCCGCAGGACACCTTCGCCGAGCATCCCTTAGCACAACATATGTTCCATCAACACGCGGCTGCTTTCCCCTTCCAGGAAAGACGAGAAGGAGGAAGAGGGAAGGGACAGGCGGCTGCAGAGTGCTCCAGGGATTTTCCACGCGATCGCCGCTGGCCGATGCCCCCGGGAGCTGCAGCCGGCCCCCGCTCCGTGTGCGGGATGCGAGCATCACCTGCGGGGCAGCCCGGCTCCCGCAGCCGCCCCTGCTCCCGTGGTAAGTCACGTCGGGAAACTTGCCCTGCAGTGCTAGGCTTGGGTTTAAAAAAGTGCTTTTCCATCTCTAGGGGCTACGAGCGACACCAGGGGTTTGTCCCTGGGAGGGTTTCACCCGCTGCCCCGCTCCGGGCTCAGCACTTTGTGCCTGCTTAACAAAGTCAAGCGAAAGCTTCCCCTCTAAGTTCTCAGTAATTCTCGGTGGCATGAGGCCGGGTGGGTCAGCACAGCCATCCTTTAGACAGAACTTTCCCACTCGAGGCGCTCTGCAAAGCTGTCCCAGCTAATCCTGGCAATCCCCCGAGAGGCAGCACGGGCTCACAGGAATCACAGTCTGAGCAGTCCGGTTAAAGCCATTAGGAACTCCGCATCCAGCCCACGGCAGGTAATTAACCGCTCTGTCTCTAATAACCATTAAGCAGCTTAGTTGAGTTAGCGCGCTGTTAAGGGTTTATAGAAATAAGAAAGCGAAGCGACAAGGACCGGGAAGTGACAATCCGAGGTGGCCAGGCGTGCTCGGAGCAGAGCCCGAGGTGTCCCCGTGCGGGTTTGCCGGCACCGAGCCCCGGTGATAATTATGAATGGAGCTCCGTGCCTGGGTTGCCAGACAACCAATGAGGCTGCAAAGCAGAGCTCATTCACGGGCTGCATCTTTCAGGAGGAAACACAGAGGTGACTTTTACTTACAAAACAGGCACTCATTAATTTACTGACTGAGGAAAGTGGCTGGAAGCACCTTTTCTCCTGCAGTAACCTCTGCTATGTTTTCTCCTCCTGCCTGTATCTCCTGGCTGACAGATCCCCCTGCTCTGATGCCGTTCTGGATGTCCCAGTGAGAACTCTTAGAGATGCCTATTCTCTCCAGAGGCAGTGACCAAGACTATAGCAACATTAGCTACAACTCCTGCAATTCCTTGAGCCACCTCCTTCCCATCTGCGTGGAAACCCCTTCTGTCAAGGGGGTCCATTACCAGAGAGCCAGGAGGATTTGCCACCCTGACCAGGTGTCTGCAGTGGATCTGAAGACAGAGATCATGATCAACGTTGGAGGCATCAAGTACCTGCTGCCTTGGAGTACCCTGGACGAGTTTCCCCTGACCAGACTGAGCAAATTAAAGCTTTGCAGCAGCTACGAGGAAATCATCCAGCTGTGTGACGACTACGATGAGGACACCCACGAGTTCTTCTTTGACAGGAACCCCAACGCTTTCGGGATGATTGTCAGCTTCCTCGCAGCGGGGAAGCTGATGCTCTTGAGAGACATGTGTGCCTTGTCTTTCCAGGAGGAGCTGAGGTACTGGGGCATTGAGGAATCCAACCTGGAGAACTGCTGCTTTCGGAAACTGTTCCAGAAGCTGCAGGAGCTGGCCGAGATCCGCAAGGAAGAGGAGCTCCGGAGGAGCAAGGAGGCTTCGTGTGTCTTGGATGAGAAAACCAGATTTGGACAGTTCATGAACAGGCTCAGAGATATGGTGGAGAATCCCCAGTCAGGACTGCCAGGCAAAGTCTTTGCTTGTCTCTCCATCCTCTTTGTGGCCACCACAGCCATCAGCCTTTGTGTGAGCACAATGCCAGACTTAAGAGCTGAAGAAGACAGGGTAAGTCAGTCCTTCTTAACTGGCCTAACCACAGATTAATGGCACAGTCTGTGACAGAAAACACAGCAAGGGCTTCAATTAGTTCTATCATTTTCAAGTGATATCATATTAAAAGTAATGGGAACAATTATTATACTGATTTTTAGCTAAAATGCAAGAAAGCTTTTGGACAGAGCAGATATTTCAGGTCTCCAGTACAGGGCAGTTTTTTCTTCTTGAGAAGCAGCTGCCAGTGTAAGATTAACTTGTTAGCACTGAGACTCTCAAACTGACATTGTGGAGTTTTCAAGATGCTTTGCTCTCTAGTTACAGGCAATCTCCTCTTTGGACACATCAGCTACAGAAATATTTTCCTCTGACATCTTTACTTTTAAAACAGCTGGGTATCCTCCCTTGTGATAAAACTTTCAGATGCTTAAAGAGGGAGAAATATTCATTAGTTTTTATATGTTACATTTCAGTAGTTGCATGAAGATTGAAGGATGAGAGGCAGATGAAGTATTTTTGCACATACTGATACTTAAAAGCTGTGCCTCCAAAAATCACAATTCCATGCTAAAAGAATTCTGTATTTGCCCCACATATATATACATATTGTAGGAGCAATACCAAATTCTATCTGAACTGCTAACTGCATTTAAACCCTTCCCAAAGAACTCATCCACATTAATTCAGGGCAAATAAATCAAGCCTGTATCACACATGAAGGATCTTCTCTATAACATTGCTGTAAATATTCCAGCATTTAAAAGATTTATTTTTGTAATAATAGACCAGAGGAAAAGTAAGAATCCAAAGTTATTTCAGATGTGCCAACGTCCAAATTCATCACATAACCTTGACTAATCTCTTTAATGAATCCTGCACTTCATCTGCAAATTGCCCTTCCAAAAGTGCTGAGGAAATCTGTGTCAAATAAACCCCCTGCCCCAACCCCTGCTGTAAGACAAGACACTCCTCAGAGTGTCATATATTGATGAATAAAGTCATTTTTATATTTATAGCACAGCCTGGTGTGCACACTACAAAAATCTGTATCTATTTTACTGCTCGAGCCATTGGTCAAAGCAGCCTTGTCATGGTTAAAATATGTACTGATATTTGATGTCTTTGGATAAAGGAGGAGGCTGCACAGGAGGCTGAAATCTAAGATCATTCTTGTTCCATTTTAACCCCTTGAATATCAATTTCCATTTGCTCAAGAGGGCTCTAACCTGTCAGGAATAAACCTGCTGCTCTTGCAGCCTTCCTCAGCTATTACTTTTTGGCTGAAAAAAAGAAAAACTGTGTTCACAGGGAAAGCTGTTAACACTGTTCTAGTTCTTCTTCCAAGGAAGTACTTTAAATATAGAACATCCTTCTTCCAGCTTGATGTACAAACATCACAAACTCTGCTCCAGCAAGTGCTTCCTACTAACTTTGTTAATGAAAGTGGCTCAATGATTTTTATCTTCATTTCCCAACCACTGCAGGAAAAGCTTTGATAAATAAGTCCCATGCAAAAGAACCAGCACATGAGCAGAGCTCTGCTGGATGTAAGGGGCTGTGTGTTTTAAAAATAATTTACTAAGTTAGAAAGAAAAGCATGCTGAGGGTTATAAGTGTGTCTGGGAGCTGCAGTGAAGCTGCTGTTCCTGGGTTTCCTATAAAACAAGGATGACATTACTACTTACAGATTTGCATATATATATCAGTATTTTAAAAACAAGCAAACTGCATTGAAATAAGCTCAAAAGATGGATTGTTTCAAGTGCAAGGGAGAGGATGAAGGATGAACTTGAGGAAAGGACCACAGTTGTCCATATATCTGGAAAAAATTCATAATTTACACTTAGAGCACCAGCCTAATGCACTTTGTCATTGTGCCCCAGAACAGAGAGCATTAAAAGTCCTGTTCTTTGAATTATGTGAGATTCTGCCACAGGAAACACAGGGTAGTATATGAGACAAAATACTCATGCCTTGTGGAAAAGCAGAGAATCTGAGCTACTAACAAACAGTTTTGACATCCCTAAATTTCCATTACTAAATTCTTAGCCTGCAACAACTAAGATTTCGTTACTGGGATCTCAAAAGAGCATTTTAACTAGAGCTGGACAAATAACTCCATGAAGTTAATTGACTAAAATTAGGACTTGTTGGCTGTAGCTGAGTCATACTTAACAAAATCAACTCTCTGTTGATTTGTAACTCAGAACTGACCTCAGAAAGTGATTCCAAAATGGGGCCACATTTACCAGCCCCTGAGACAGGCATGCAGGACTTGAAATTTTTGCTTTTTGGGCTGAACACAAAAATGATTCGATAGCTGTTTGCTCAATGACAGAAAACAGTCAAATTCCTTCACAAAGTTTCTGAACAACCTGAAATTCCACACCTGCATTCAAAGCTGCCTTCTCGTGAGGTTTATTCAGTTCTGAGTTAAAGCTTGGCAAAAGCTCTGCGGTAAATGTCCTTAAAAGTACTGCAAGGATCCATTTTCCAATGTCATTAACACTGGAAATTGAATTTATCCATAGTACCCATCCTGAAAAACAGACAGAAAAGGCTTTACCTCTGCTGCATATCTACCACTCTAGAGTCCTGTTCCTCCTCATCACAGCCACGTTGAGAGAGTGAAAACTGGCTGGACTCCAGCTCAAGAAGGATCAGAGTGAAAAAAAGAAAGTAAAAAACCAAGGCATAATAATGCAAGGTGACTTGCACTCGACTCACTTGGCTCAGAGGCTGCTGCTCCCACCCTGCAGGCACAGCAGATCCCTTTTCCTCTCAGCAGCTGCTGAGCCAGGGCTGCTCAGAAGGGAGGAAAGCTGCCTGGGCAGGCAGGAGAGCAACCTGGAGTCCTCCCTGTGCGAGGGAAAGTGAAAACTCTGCTCTGCCTCCAAGTGAAAACTCTGCTCTGCCTCCGGGAGAGGCATGGCAGGGAGCCAGGAGGGAGCATCTGCATCAGGGAAACCCTGGCAGTCACCCTGGCAACCAGAGGGGAGGGAAGGACCATCGCCAGGGGCAGCAGAGGGGATGGGAGCTGAGAGTCAGGCATGCAGCTGAAAGGGAAATAAAGGAGGAGTTGTTATAACCAGCACCATGCACACACTCCAGGTTATACCAAATGCCATTTAGGAGCCTCCCCATGAAAGAAAAACGTAGAGATTTAGGCAAACATTTCTGTAAATTTATATCATATATGCACATGCTGTGGATCCTAACCCAGAGAGAGCAGTCCCAGGTGAAGGGTGAGCAAAAAGTTCAGCAAAAATGTAAAGTAGCAGAGGAACAGCTCTGGTGAGCTCAGGTTTGAGTCTGACCATGAAATAAATATACAAAAGGTTTTGTCATTTATGAGGCTAAGGAAAGAGGGATCATCAGTAACAAGGTTATGCTATTTAGGAATAAAACAACAGAATTATCACGTNAAATGAAGAAATTCAGATCACCCCACTAGAGACAAGACAGACCCACCAAAGCTCCCTGAAAGTCCCAGTCCCACACAAAAGTTACAACCAGGGACTAAGAGGGGTCACTGAAACAGCCACTGCCCAGCACATCCAACCCAAAGGAAAAAAACATAATTACACCAGAAAGTAATGGGATAAAACCACTGCAGAAGGGCCTGGAGAGGGAGAACACTTTGAAGGACTCTTGGGACTTTCCTTAGGACGAGATATTTCATTTAATGAGTCCCTAAAATTGGCATCCTCTAGAGAAATGACTCAGCAGAAAGGCTACAGAAAGGTCTGTACTTAAGGAAGGCAGCAAATTAAGGTCAGGGGGAGGAAAACCCCCAGATAATTCCACTTCCTGACCTTCTTACTACTAATTTTTGTGTTTGCTCTTAACTGACCTTGAAGAGCTTGGAATTGCTTTAGGCATTTTATATGACCTAATGAAAAGAAATCATCATAAGCTGCAACCACTGTTGTTTCATGTGAAGGTTTTTTCCTGAAACACAGAATGCTCATTTTTTTTTAAAGCTTCTTTTCTTGGAATCACTTGATGATGTGAAAATCAAGTTCCTTTTAAGAGTAAATTTCTAGTCTCTGATTGCACTTCGAATCCAGAGAACAGGAACAGATGAGGAGAAGCTGGTAGTTAACCTATAGAACCACTTTAACGTTATTTTCTTTTCTACATCATTATACTGGAGGCCCTGATTAGTTTTTCAGTGCTTGATGTTGATGAAGTTTTCTGTATGACACTAAAGAATATTGTCTTGCACACTGGGGGAAACTTCCAAGAAACAAGTTTTCTTTAAAACAGGAATAATTTTACTTTATGGGGGGAAAAACCCCAATTTACTTGCCTTACTGTGAAGAGAAAGAAAATGTAATGCTCATTTAAAGTGTAAGACTATAAAGGCACATGTGTACATGCCTATCTATAAATATACTGCTATATACATATGACTTGAAATTACTTGGAACAAAATAAAGCTGGATGTGCTTTGGCTTTATTGCATCTGCTCAAGCACCTTATCCTGGGCTCTTACCAGGTCCCTTTCTGCAGACAATCCCTCTCTTAAATTGTCCAAGCACCCAGTGCAATTCTGACTTTTTTTCTGACCATTTTGATCAGCAAGGAAAGTAGGAAAATGTGCTTCACTGGAGCACCAAGAACCTCCTGGTCTAGGTGTACTCAGCATAGTAGAACCCAGCTAATTTGTGTGCTTTATGGACTGAATTAGTTAAATTAATAATGATTGAAGAAAGGTTAAATAAGAAGCCATTAAACAATAGAAATCAGAATATTCA